>JAKZGU010000043.1:0-276469 GCA_022837005.1 Calonectria pteridis
GGGGGGAGTTCAACGTACAGGTAGGGTTGGATGTGATGCCAAGGGTGACGAGGAAGGGCAGACGGATGACACTGAAGACGGTGACGCTAGGATTTGAAAATTAGCGCGCAGATCCAGATAACGGGCTGGGTGTTGAGTTGTACTCACATGATTCCGAGACTGAACATGACGAATAGTTGAACTTTCTGATAACCAGTGACCTGCAGCCGGTACAGCTCACGTAGGGGTAGAACGAGAATGGCAACGTCGCACACCATGTTAATGGCGCCGAACGCGTACGTTTGCCCGTTGAGGTTGTTGCAGTGACCCTTGTGCTCCGCATCCCAGCTGGTCCAGTTGTAGGAGGCGGGCAGGCACTGCAGCCCTGTCGTGATCAAGGTGGCCATGCCGCTCAGCGCGACAATGATTCCGAGACCGAGGACGAGCTTTTTGAAATTCTGCGAAGGAAAAATGCTTGCTACGAACAAAAGAATGGACATCTTTGTGCTGTAAAGATGAACACTGTACATCATCTGGTCGATCCAGAATAGCTTTAGAAGCTCGTACAAGTGATCGAACGGCTGGATATCCCAAATGTTGAGGCCAAAGCCAAGGTCAGATACTGGTCGCTGTTAATACGCCGGACTCGTATCAAACCAAGGGGGGCTGGATAGACTAACGTGTGCAGTGGAGATAGAGATACGGGACTGTGGCAATCTGCAAATCAAAGTTAGTGGCAGAATCGTATTGCCAACTGCGCGCGGACTTACTCCTGCAATCATGATGAAATAATCGTCAAGACCAAGCTTGCCGAGAATCTTGATTCTTGAGATTAATCGCAGGATGACACAGATCTCAGCCAGAACACAAGCAATGATTGCGTGGACTTTGAACCTGAGTTGCTGACTCTGAACGGGAACACCACAGGCGAGGTTCTGAACCCGCTTCATGGCTGCAATGAGAACTGCGGTTAGCCTTTTGCCGCCCCACGCACGAGCTTCGGGTGGTGGTGTCCTTACTCAACGACTCCTTGACCGTGCAGTTGGCGGCCACACAGACCTGGGCCAAACTGGCAAAGGTCACGTCCGAACACAGACATGTGGAATTGGTTAATGTGCAGGTAGTTTCAGGAATGACTTGTTGGACACATAGCAGCTACAACACCGGTTAGCCCCCCCATAAAATGTTTCAACAACCCGGCGTTCCTTACACCACAGCTCGGTAATTCGGAAGCGAGCTCGACAAGGCTGGCCGCCTGCACGAGGGCTGTCAAGCCGCTGAGCAGCAAAGAAAAAGAGAGGAGACGCATGACAAAAGACTGGTAACGAAAAAAAGCGACCGGGTTTGCGAAACGAAAACGATTCCAGAAGCAATTTGACGAGTCTAGTGTGCACGGTGAGGAGAGAGAGAGAGAGAGAGGGAAAAAAGCAGCTCGGTATTGAGCAATGGCCTTGGTATTAACAAGCTTTTTTTCCCATCAAGTTTTTATAAGATGTCACCCCGACAATAGTTTGCCCCCCCTGAGCGCCATCTAGAAGGGCCAAAGGGTTGTTCTCCCCGAGAGATTGTGGATCACTCTACGTACGTACGGCTCATCTGAAGATCCCCCTACGCTAACGTCTTCCGCGTGCGGCGCAACTGCCGTCGGGGAGTGGCATCGTCTTGATTCGTTCCATTTACTGCTAATGATCAAGAGCGAAAAAAAAAAAACAATTAGTGGCGATGTCGTACTCGACGATGGTACGGGGCAACGTCTTAAGGGCAAGGATGATGGGGCATAATGTCACCTCTTTTCCCACCGGCATCCAGGAACCCGGGTTAGATAGCAAGGTGGGATTTATGAAAGGGTCAAGGATGAAAAATTTTGGGAAACACAGTGAGCACTTTTCCCCTCCCCACCCCTTGCGCTCCCCACTCAATCATATTTGAAACATAGACAATTACGCCAGCGTATTTGCTTCGTGTTCAGGGAATCGCTGCAGGGCCACCCCGCAACGATCCGCTGCTAATGGAAGGGCTAGGAAGCGGGCGCGCCACCCGCGATGTCACGCAGGGCCCCCTGTCCCTTCCCCTGGCGCATGGCGTCTGTGTATTTAGCGGCTTGTTAGCGAGAGAAAAACGGCTCCTACGGCGCATTTTGACTGTCGGCTAGGCGCCGATCACTGCGAGAATGAAATAAGCGCGAGGTTGGCCCCCCTGGCTCGCGGACCGGCATTGGCAGTGCTGGGACCATCCCGGTGGATTGCTGGGGTGGGTGGCTTGGATTTTCTGTGTAACTGGGTACAGGTGTAGGCGGTGAAATGAGGTCCAGATCGGAGGAATCTAGATGCATCTACAGATGGGAGAGATAATGTGGTTGAACACGACGAAACCAAAAAAAAAAAAAGAGTAAAAAATCCAAGAACAAAAACAATCCAAAAATACTTGTTCTAATAAGTATTAAATTTGTTTATTTAGTTATTATAGATACATTTTGTTTCGATACTCCAGAGGAGTTGGTTCTTTCAAAAATCCATCTGACTCCCGGGTATGTTGTCTCCCATCACCACCGCACCGCCGATCAAAGTGACTCGTCAACTGTCGACTCCTTTGCAGCCTCCAGCATTACTTGTGCCAGCCACCTTCACCGAGTCAGTCTGTCTGCACAATGCTTTCCCAATGCCTGCTCTGTTGCCCTGTGTAACAATAATGGTTCTTCACAGCTATACGGCCGCGAAGTTCCCATCTCCACCCGGGGTTAGCGGCAAGACCGGGAACGAAAACGCACGGGCGTTTTTGGACGAGGGCAAATTACCTTCTCGAAGGGTCGTCGTTCCGAGGAAAGAGGAAACAAAAAAAAAAAAAAAACGACTGCCGGCGTTAAACTCCACTACGGCCCCGACGGCCGGAGCCTGCGACAAAAAAATAATGGTGCGCAGCCCAGGTCTCGTGCACATCCCAATACACAATACGCGCAAAATTCTCCGAAGTCTATCTCTGCCCTCAGTTGAGAGTCCAATGCATTGATGAAGCCAATCTGCCGCGTAATTTTGTCTTTGCGAATGATGGACCGGAATGACTCCCGGATTCCGGCCCGCGGATAGTAACTAGTTGGAAAGTTAATGTCGACGGGTTGGTTGTGGGTGCAATAGGCTTGGGAGAGGCGGGCTAACGTGTTGATCACGCTGCAGAGAGGAGGGAGGACCACATTGTCTCCCTGTGCCAACCGGTGGTTCTCAACTGACGTGTCCTTTTTTCCGGAACCTCCTTCTGGAAACCATGCGAGTTCCATTGGTTTGGTCCGGCTGTTTGGTCCGGCCGGTTGGTCCGGTTGTTTGGTTCGGTTGTTTGGTTCCGTTCGTTTGGTAAGAGACCGCCAACAGCCCAGATGCACCTGCGAGGCGTGGCGGGTCAGGCTTGTTTGGTGGGCGCAAAGCACCCATGCCATCTGTCTTACAAACAATTTGCTCCTGGTAGGACAGTGGGATTAGGGGGAAATGTGGGCCAGCCCGGGGAAGTCGGCATTCGGTGCTGAAGGATTCTGCCGAACCCATGCCCACAGCGCCGATCAGTAGAGGACCGAGGCAAGTTGGCCGTATAAAGACGACGGGAGAATCCTCCACAATGATTGCAAATACACTCCGTCTCATTGCAGCCTTTCTCACTTATACCCTGGTATAAATTTCATTCTTTTTTGCCTGCATTCGTTTCGTGTTCGACTTGCTTTGCCTTTTACAGACTTGTCAAGAAAACAAAAATGAAGACTTTCACCCTCTGGTCGCTGGGTCTCCTTGCCCAACAGGCTTCTGCCATCCCCAAGATTGACCCCAAGGCTCCCATTCGTCTTGACTCCTTCAAGTTCCCTTCCAGAGATGTTGCGGACGCACACGCCGGCCTCGCTCACCTGGGCCTCGACCCTGAGGTGATTCGCAGATACGCTTCCATGGCCCCTCCTCCTCCCACAAAGGGAAAGCGTGATGTGGATTTCGACCCCAAGGAGCAGCTTGTTGATGGTAAGTGTCAATGAACCTCGATTAGTAAAGCGGCAACCTTCTAACACTTTTCTCAGTGCACGGTGACCACGAGTTCATCGCTCCCGACTGGGACGCTGGTGATGTTCGAGGACTTTGCCCAGGTCTGAACACCCTGGCCAACCACAACTACCTTCCCCGCAACGGTGTTGCCACTGTAAGTTAACCATCAAACATAGAAATCTGTCACTTGCTAACTCAAAGACTAGTTCACTCAGTACGTCGAGGCTGTTGCCGAGGTTTGGGGTATGTCTGGTGACTTGTCCTCCATCCTCACAACTCTGGGTGTTGTCTTCGGAGGCAACTTGGTCTCCGTCTCCCAGGGTGGTTGGTCTGAGCACATGGATGGCGGTCTCCTGACTGACATCGGCCTGCTCGGCGAGCCCCGTGGTCTTGACGGAACTCACCCTCTCTTCGAGGTTGACGGCAGCCCTACCCGTGGCGATTTGTACGATCCTACCGGCGACAACAACAACATGAACATGACCTACTTCATGGAGCTGTACAACCTCCAGAAGGATGCCGAGGACCCCAACTACAGCATTGAGGTTCTGTACGAGCACAACAAGAACCGTTGGTACCAGACCATTGCCACCAACCCCTACGCTTGGTTCGGCCCCGCCTCCGGCTGGTTGGTCCGCGCCAGCCCCTATGCTTTCACTGCCCGTCTCGTTGCCAACCGCTCCGCTGAGTACCCTGACGAGGGCCGCCTTGACAAGGAGGGTCTCAAGAGCTTCTTCTCCGTCTACGGCCCTGAGGACAACATGACCTACGTCATCGGCCACGAGCGCATCCCCGAGAACTTCTACCGCCGCCGCGACACTGACTACGGTGTCCTTGCCCTTGCCCTTGACATCGTTACCTACAGCCACCCCGAGGTTCTCAGCATCGGCGGCAACACCAACGGTGTCAACACCTTCACCGGCATTGACCTGCACGACATCAGCAGCGGTCTCCTCAACGCCTCCAACCTGCTTGAGGGCAACAACCTGATCTGCTTCGTCCTGAACGTGATCAGGACCGCCTCCCCCAACTTCCTGGCGTCCCTCTATGCTACCGTCGAGAGCGTCACCGACGTCCTCTTCGCTGCCCTTGAACCCGTCATCGGTGCCATCACCTGCCCCGTCTACAAGGATCTCGCCGTCAACGGAACCAGCTGGGTCGACTTCAACAGCGAGAAGTACCCTGGCTTCAAGAAGGCCGGTCTTGGCTGGTAGATGGAATTTCTGCTGTGAATTTTGTTTACTTTAGGAACCCGGTCTCAGC
This sequence comes from Calonectria pteridis, assembly GCA_022837005.1. Classification (NCBI taxonomy): domain Eukaryota; kingdom Fungi; phylum Ascomycota; class Sordariomycetes; order Hypocreales; family Nectriaceae; genus Calonectria; species Calonectria pteridis. The sequence goes on from JAKZGU010000043.1 coordinate 5,256, forward strand.
ACTGCCAATTGAGGGGGTGTACCTATATTCGCCGCGCGATGCGTATATAGTACTCCTGGTTGCCTTTGCGGGTTGTAATCATAGCCTGGAGCTCTTGCATTTATCAATGTGTTCGGACGAGATGAAGCTGTTTGGCTGGTACAGTCGTGGATAGAAAGCTTAACGTAGTCCAAGTCTTAATAATATAATCTTTTAATAAAAAAAACCTACTGATGCCGTTTCCAAATTGTGTCCCATTCCAGCCTAGTCATGCGAGAATTCTTCAACCCGTAAGTCAATAGTTTCAGCTGTGGTTTTCTCTTGTACAAACGTAGAACAGGAAGTCGAGATTCTTTCAAGTAAGCCGTCCCGTAATCCGTAAAACAAGGACGTCGTCTGAATTGCTTCTGGGCCTCCCTCTTACTCATCCTGCCTAGCTCATAGAATCACTCAATACTCCTCCCAGCCCTCGCCACCTTTCTTGTGGCCTTTAGGCACAACTCTTATTGTTCAGTCGTACACGCGATGGTAAGACTCGCCACTGTGGGCGAAACATGCAGCAACAATTGACAACGAGGCTGTTTGCGCGTTTCATTGTTAGGGCTGAGAACTAGTGTCTTGGCAGGACAAACTTTCTGAAATGCGCCCCGTCATCTTTATTCACTAACAATCAAGGTTCTAACCTAAGCAAGAGCATTAAATCAAATCAGTTCAAATCGATTTATGAAATAGGCGAAGGGGCCTGATTGGTGATTTCGACTCTCTTTCTGGACGGGTATGTCGGCGAGCTAGCCGTATAGTTTCAAATTGGGGTAGTTTGGCACCAACGAGTCTGAGTCACCACGGGAGCCGCGCTCATAACTTATTTTCCCTTCTCCTTCCCGTTTACACATCTCATTTTTATGCTGCTCGTTGATACTACTCTATACCGCTGTGATAATGCGACTTCTTTCCATTTCCCTGGGCCTCATTACTCTCGACACCCTTTCCAACGGCCGTTAATGCAAACGTATGATCAAAAGCACTGGACTCCGGAGTATTATGGCTAGCTCAAGCAGTAGCAGTAGCCCTATCGCTTGATCACTCGGCTACAGCACCACTGATAGCGTTGTCGAGATTGCCACTGCTATTGCATCCACATTGGGATATGGATCCGAGGCCACCACTAGCACCACGGCGACGGAATCCGCATTGATGACCGCTGCCGCTGCTACTACCACTCTAACGGAATCTGCATTCTAGGCTGCCACGAAGAGCGGCTCGAAAACAGAGCCTGAATCTGACACCATAGCTAAACCGGCAATTTATGCCAGTGCTCAGGTATCTCCTTCATCAAAAGAAAGCCCAGACCTTCGCGCATTTTCCCTCGTCGGCCGGGCCCCGTCGAACTCGATTGTTGACAGCCATTTCCTGCTCACCGAAGGTGGAGCTGTAACTACCTGGAACTTGGTCACATTTGATTCACAAAGCTCACCGCAGATCTGGTCGGCTAATACCATCTATCTCAATCATTCGACCAATTATTTGATGGCAAACGATCCATACTTTACATTCTACAGCAACTGCGTATACACAGCACCAGGTCCTAGCATGTTAGGCTATCCGAATATTGTTTGCTCGGCTCTGTCTTACAACCATGCTAGCGGCAACGCTTCCCTGTCAACCTTTTTTCTGTAGCGAGTTTCGCCAATGGTGTCAATCCGGGGTATCTGTACCTAATGCACCCAGACAATGTTCCGGCCAACAATGATGGTCGAATTGATTATTGGAAGTCCCTAGGCTTTATATTTACCATTTTATATACGCACGAATCTCATTTCTGAGCTTTCTTCAAAGTTTTGAAACCGATGAGAATATTTAGTCTTTGTTGTCCATACCAGCAAACCAATCACGCAACAGCACAGCAAAGTAAAATCAACTGCCATTCAACAATTTAACCAAACATAAGATTCTTGTATAAGTTCTACCCGAGGAGGTAACATTCAACCAGAGACCCCCCTCACATGGCCGTGATTTAATGTTGTTGATGATCAGGATGATGCCTCCGCAGCCTGGCAGCCAACGTGAAAATACCCGCCAAGACCGGTTTAGCTACTTTCCTCCACTACCAACCTTAAAAAAGCAGCCTGAACGGATTGCCAGAAAAGAACGCTACTGATCAGTCGACCATCGGATTCTTGTTGGAGCTCATAATCATCCTTGTGCACACCCTCGGCCAGGCCAAGTATATCTTCCCGCTACAGCAGCCCAGATATCCTCTCAGAAATGCGAAAATCTTCGTTATTTTCGAACAAATATCCCGTGTCGATGAGTTTGATATCCATAGAGACGCCGTCCTTGACTCTCGACCCTGTTATGTAGGCTTTCTCAAGGCAAATGTTCATTTTGCGAAGTCGGGGCAGCATATCTGCGAACCGACGTATCAAAGCAGTGTGCCATGTTTTGCACGCGGAGTCGGAATGCCATTCCTGGCTAATATCACAGGAGACGAATTCCAGAGTGCCGTCTTGATTCTTGAGATTCGCCAGACTATGTACCAAGTCCGCAGACATGTCAAAAGAGAACTCGATTAGACAGGGGAAATTTCGGAGTTTTTCGATTACCCATTCGAATCCCGAGTCCTGACGAGGATTAGTAGGTGCTTTGAAGAGATGGAAGAGGAAACATGCAAAATCACTTACCAGTTTCTGACCTAGGTTATCCACCCTCTTCATCATGCCATCTGCAGTTAATTTGTAGTGGTGTATGCCTTCCATTAGATGACCGAGGGCCAAATACTGAAGGTTTTTGAAGTCGGTAGACGCTCTGGTCAATAAGAAACGGCAAACCCGCGTCGGGACCTGGCTTCTAAGACTTCTTTTAAAGTCATCCAAGGCTTCAGTTACAATTAGCTTGGTCAACTGGGGATGGAATTTCGTCAAGGTGTCGTATTCATGCTCAAATGATCCCACCATGTCGAGTTGTACTGCATCAAGTGTGTTAGGCTCGCACTTTTGGAGTATGGCACAGGACGAAGGGTTTTCGGCAGATACCCTGGGTCTGCCAATCTTCCATTTTTTAGGCCCATTCAAATAACTCTGGAGAAGAAAGTCGTCACGTGTTATGAAAGACGTCATATCCAGGCAAGTCTTCTGAATGTGTTCCATTTCCTCAAGGAAGTGGTTAATGCACGTCAAAAGTTCATCAGCGTGTTTTTCATCTCCTGGACTAGGATTATCGAGGCAGACGTGGACATATCTGGAGATTTGTTAATTCTTGAATGTGTGTGCATCGGATCGGATTCTATATACCTGATAAACTTGTACACATCTACCAAGTCCTTCAAACTGTCGCTGCCCTTGTTGGCAAATGTACTCACGCACTTTGCATTACCGCGGCCCCAGCGCTCATTGCTCAATCTAACATGTCGGAAAAGATTCGGTGCAAACGCGTCTCGGCATGCCTTGGAAGTTATTGCCAATGATTTCAGTGTTTTCGTATCGCAAAAAGAGCCGATGGCGGTTTGGATTTCGCGAGGAAGTCCGAGGACCTTCAAAATGAGAGTTGGAGCTTCCATTGTATTGGGATCAAGATGTTGACGCAACCCTGTTTCCAAAATTTTGGAAGAGAGGCAAAGGAAAGAGGTCAAGCCATATAAATAGGTAACTTATGGACACTGAGAACCAACTCACTACTACAGTGATTCAATCTGACAAAGACGCGCTGCAAAAGCGAGCCAACCCCTCTTAGTTAATTGTTCTCGTGTGCTATGAACGAAAACCTGAACAAAGGATTTCAAAGATTGGAGCGTCAAACGGAGAATACACATCGGGCTGTTTTTTTCTCTTTTGAAACAAGCCCCATGTCCGAACGCATGAACTGAATATCAAGGAATTCGAGCCAAGAACAGCAAGCAACCACACTCAGACAAAGAATAGGGGGGTGTGCATTATCAAATTTACTGCTCCAGATTCTCATTGAAATTCTTTGTTTTTGACGTCACAATTCTTGCACCGTTTTTTTTTTTTTTTCAGCGCCCATGAGAAACCTACTCTGCATTACATCATCACCGAGGGAGAAATTTCATTGCACTTTAATTCTGTGGAATTTGATAAAAAGCTAAGAACGGCAAAAGCTATTTAATGCTATTTTTGGGCATCCTTCCATACCTCTCAATCATCGATACCTTTCCGTTAACTAGTCATAGAACTTGATTGGGTCTTTATAGGGGACTCTTGTCAATTTGACATCCATAGAACCACCATCATTTACTCTCGACCCCGTCATGGATTTATCTTTGATCTTACGAAGCTGTGGTAGGCCATCTGCAAATTGATTTATCAGAGCTGTGTTCCAGGCCAAGAGGGCGGTGTTGAAATCCCAGTCCCCGCTAAAAGTCTCATAACTCTCTTCCATTTCCGTCTCCTCTTCGCCCTTGAACACTATCGCAAAATATAAAGACATGACGTCCACCATAAAGGAGAGTTCAACCAGCCTTGGGAAGCCTTGAAGTTGTTTGATTACCCATTGAAAGCCTGTGTGCTGAGAAAATATGTTAATCATGGGTTTGAAAGTTGATCAAAGCGTTGAGAATACTTACTATCTCCTCTGATGAAAAGAATCTATTCTCAGAGGTACCATGACCACGCAAGCAGCTATTCCAGGCATATTCAAAGCCTAATAGATTTTGACCACGCAAGCACCTAGTTATTACATCTCCTAAACCCAAATACCGAAGGTTCTTGAAGTCATTGGCCGCTGTAGTTGATACCAAGCGACATGTCAGTGTCAGCACATCTTTTATATCATATCCCCAGGACCAATCCTGTATTTCACCGAAAACTAGCTTCGTTAGATGTGGCTGGTATTCGGTCATAGTGATGTATGCTTGCCGAAAAGTGTTACCTAGGTGTTGGACGTTGCTGAACACCACGTCATTAAGAGAGCCTGGTTCGCACTTTCCAGTTATCTTCATTGACAAGTATATTGGGGCTTTCAGGTTGAGTTTCGGAATTTTCCATCTTCCAACCCCATCTAAGTAATCCTTAAAGCAAAGTGCCTCCCGAACGGCGGCATTGTTGAGATTAAAATTGACCATCTGGAGAGTCTCCGCTTGCTCCATGAGTTGTGTAAAGGCTTCACAAATATCCTCCATGGACGCCCTATCTGGCTGGTTATGTCAGTTCATTTGAAAGGTGGCAGATCTGCAGCTATGTTAATCACTGGCTAAAAGAGAGTCTGGTCAGAGTTCTCGGGTTTCTTTTACTTAGTAAACTTGTGTACTTTCACCAAACTGTTCGTCTTCTCTTCACTGGTAGAAGTTTGAGCAAAATATGAGCTACTTCCTGGCCGATTACTCAACCTCACATGCCGGAAAAGATTCGGCGCAAAGCGGGCGCGACATTTCTTATAGGCTTCTGCCAGAGGCTTGAGCGTTTCTATGTCGCAGAAAGAACTGATGAGGATGTGAATCTCTGGAGGAAGCTCGAGGAACATCGAGTCAGAATTCAGGGTCGCCATTGTGGTAGAATAATGTAAGGTCTCATACAAGCATTACACCAGGCGGAGAAAAGCAGGTATCGATTAATACATCAGTAGCTTTAACAGATGTGGGTAGAAGCTATGCCGATTGCTTGCTGGATCTCTTGCCTAAGTCGCAGCAGATGGAAACTTTTTTGATATGTTGCTTCAAGAAGTTGAGAAGGGAGATCAGAAAAAGAATTTAGGCCAGATAAATAGACCTTGGAGAGAGATGTAATTAATAGCTACCATGTCAGTGGCTCAGTCTAACAAAAGTCCAAACAAAAATGAACCAGATTGCCTGGGCTAATTGTTGCTATGTGTTCTGAATGAAAGGGAATGTCACCCTTTTAAGAGATTAACGGGAGGTCTGCCCCACAACACCCGCAAGTCCAGACGCATGAACGTGAAAGGGAAAGACTTCGATCTAGTAGCAAACAATCACCTCCTATAAAAGGTGCAGGCGCCTGTTCCCTGTAGAAGGTCTTTGTTCAAGTTTCTGCTCTGGGAGGTCTTTGTCATCGCCTTGGCTTCGAGTACGGGTGGTAATGCACCGTTTTCAATGAGCCATTGCAGATTTCCTCCGCAATTTTGTATTGATTAAGCTTTTAGGCGCGCTTATCCTGCTGGCCATAATCCACGCTAACCAACCAAGGAGAGCTGAACAAAACGTAGCCAAGCCACGAACCTTGAGTGTCGGGGAGGACAAATTGGCAGGCTAGATGCCTCAGGAATCTATTCGTGGAGAGAATGGAATGTAAACATAAGTCCTACGTTGTCACGATGCTCATCCCTCTCAGTCATCCCTGAAACCGCTTATTCCGCATTCACGGCAGTGCACAAGCCCGTCTCTCGATGAAGGTTTCAGATTTGGGACCAATCCCGTGCCTGGTACGGAACTTCCATCATGCACTATACCCCCGTCGCTATGGACTAATGACTCAAGGTGACGGGATGGCTTCTCTTAGGCATTGCCCGCCTCAACCTGCGGCGCCGAATCCAGCATCGCCGACTGTTCATGAGTGATATTTTAACTGTTCTCTCATGGGTTTCCGCATGCGTGTTTGTTTCTTTGACTACTGTCTTGTGGAAGCTGCGTGTCATTGAGAAAGGCATCCAATCCACGTTCGACGGCTTCAATGGGACCTTTGAAGAAAAAAAGACGAGCTTACAAGGTGGGCACACTCTTGCTGCAATTGGTCCATCAATCAACTGACAAGGTACGACGTAGCTCTTTTGGATAGGGAAATTCCCTCTATTTTGCGCCTTCTACTTTAGCAAGGAAGCTCTTCTATTCACATACCTGCAAATATTCCCACACTTCATGGTCAAGCGGCGCATAGTACTATGGTCGGCCATTGTCTATGTGACTAGCGCCTTTGTGGCCACTATTCTGGTCCCTATCCTTGTATGCAAACACACTTATGCCGCCTGGTGAGTAAAGAGACACTCTTGGCCACAGAAGAAATGGCAAACTCATATGAACTTTTTCAAGGCACATTACGCAATTCGTACCCTGTCCCCCAACTCAAAATTTCAAAGCTTTCCAAATGACATGGGGCCTCCAGATCTTTAGAGACGTGCTCGGTGAGCAAGTTCTGCCCTCGTACGAAAGTAACCGCTCATGCAATTTGGACAGTTTTCATTCTGCCGTTTTTGGTCTTGGGGGAGCTGAATATTCAGCTCACGCTCAAGATCGGCGTCCTTTTCGCATTTTTCCTCGGCGTCATCACAATCATTATTTCCGTCTTGCGTTTTGTCATGCTCGAGATATCGCATCCTGGAGTCGCGTTGCCAATAAGCCCAGCAGGTGAGCATGAGTCACTGCCCATTCTTTTTCAAGGCCTGTATTAGTTAACTAGTAGTCAATGCGCAGTGCTTTGGTCCGTGATTGAATGCAATCTCTGGCTTATCATCGCATGCGTCCCGTCCTTGCGACCTTACTTTGGTCTATCTAAAGAAAAGGCGGTTTGAAATCAGAAGTTCACGATCTGCCCTCGGCGGATTTATGATGCGACTTGTAAATGGAGGCAAAATAAACGTTATAATTCGTGGGACTTTGGTTGATGCCTAATCCTAGTATGAGTATGCGAACATAGATCAAGGGCCCATTTGGAATATTTTGTATGGAGGAGCTTGATTTATTGTAAAATTCTGATATGATGATATGTGAATGGTCACTTAATTACTAAGCCACAAAGCGTCGTGCAGATCGTTCATCACTCTCTCCAGATGCAACTTCCCCGGGCGGCCGATAACAACATTCTGTTGATGCAAACGACGGCAGGTCGCATAAGCCTTCTTCCAAAAGCCACCCTCCTTCGCAAAATGGTAGATCTAAATGTGGGAGATATGTCTCGCACGTTCCACCCCGCTCTGTGCAAAGCTCATTGTACGCCTGGACACCTGCCTTGGAGATTAGTTGGGTGAATCTGAATGAATCAAACTACCACGGACCAGAGACGGAGGCACTATGCATGTTAGTGTGGTCCATATCGGGGTTTGAATGGTTTCATTTACCTAAAAACAGCCAAGAAAAATGCAGACTTCATTGTGAATCACGGGTGTTTCCAATGTATTATATGTAGAAGAGCAATCAGGAGATGTTTCTGAGAGTGGTCTAGCAGAGACGAATCATCAAGGGCCGAAGGTGAATGTTTGATGGAAATCAATGTCTTCGCTGGTGGAGGGAGGCACTTTTATGCTTGGATTTAAGCAAGGTTTCGGGCGTTGATCAATCCCCTTAGAAGTCTAAAAATAGGGCAAAAGGTTTCAAAAGCATCATGCGGAATTTGCCAAGCATCTTGGCTGTGATTCTATCAAAAGTTCTCTCTGCCAAGACTTCGCTCTGGTGACCTGGCTGAATTTGTCTCTTCTGTGACAGACATGCACAGCGTGATGTCACTTCTCCGCCAAGATAGCTAGGCAATTCCTTTACGTTATCAACTTACTCGCGATTGACGGTGAGACATGGGCTGAATGTGCTCAGCTCATCACGATGCATTATGTCACGTGTAACTGACACCATAACCATTGGCGTAGCGACGGGGCACAGGCTGAATTGCGGTGAAAAACTTGAGACAGTGACAAGGAAGAAATCCCGCAAATGCCTCTATTGCTATGAGACCTGCGATTGCCTTTGCTCCGTTCAGCTGAAAATAGCGTGTCTGAAAACGTTAAGTCTCATTTGCGATGGCTGCGACTAGCGCCGGGCGACATAAGCATGTTCAAAATCTTAACTCACGATCAGAGACCTAATAGGACGAGCTGAGCCTAGCTCACATGGTCACTGTGAGACACCACCAATGGCGATCTGTGCAGAGTTGGCAATGGAATGCTGACATGGAGCTTTTTTTTTCAAGCAGCACATTCCAGCGTCATGTGCCATTCTGATGTCTCAAACACACCGATTCAGTCGATTCCCGATGACCCGTCGGGATAGGCAGGGCAAGCGACAAGCCGAATGGCCCAAGTATAAAGACCTGGTCTCAATGTTCTTGTAGCACGGCATCCTCTTACTCACAACCATCAATCCCGACTCGAAAATGCTTTCCAGCTACCTCTTCGTCGCCCTTGGCCTCTTTTCTTTTGGTCTTGCCAACGAAGGCAGACTGTGCGGCTTCAAGACTGCGCCTTGCTCCGGTGGCACTGTTTGCGTCCCTACCAAGTCCAATTGCACCGACTTGAACACCTGCTCAGGCACCTGTTCGAAAAAATATCCGTCTTGCGGAGGCTTCACCTTGAACCCGAAGAAGTGCAATACCAAATCAGTTTGCGTCGATGATCCCCGATTTACCGACAGATACGGACTGATCGCAGATCTGCCTGGAATCTGTATTTCCAAAAAGGTCAAGAAGTGTGCCAAAATTGGTGGAAAGGGGTGCCCAGAGGGTCTCCGGTGCTACGATGATCCAAGAGATAGCTGCTATCCATACAGCGGCGACACGGATTGCTCTGGGGTTTGTCTCTAAAAATTGGAATAAGCTATCAGTTTCACTCAGTCAGACTTTGGGATATGGGGGCAGTTTCACATGCTAATGGACACAATTTGATCATGCTCTAGTTGGGTTGGAAATTCATCAATAAATTGCATGATTGGTGTTTCTATTTCTATTTCTATTTACCATAAAATGCCTTCCCTTTGTCGGTCTTGCAGTCTTGCCAGCTCTAATAGCAATCGATACGTGTAGATCTGCAAGTCCACTTCATGGAATGCCAACTTGAACCACTGTCGTGCCCAATCTGCAATCTCCTTTGCCCTCGCTCTACCCTTCTCTGTAGACGCCACGTATGTAACAAGCTCCGGCATTTCCTCCATACTTGGGCTGATCGGAATAAAATGAACCCAAGGTACCAGGCGATCATCATGCCACTCCCTTGGCAGAGTCTGCTTCAGTGGAACAGACCCTGACGCTGATAACTTGTAATAGCGTCCACTGATCCCATTTCCATCAATTTCAAAAACCAATCGCGATTGAAGTGCTTGATCTTTGTCCTGCCAAGATTTGAAATGAAAGTCAGTCCTCTCATCTCTGCAATGTCTTTCCTTGCATTGAAGCAAGCGACTGAAGGCAGCATCGAATAGCCTCCTATTTAAAAATGATGATTTTGTCATGCGGACCTGGCCATTCTGGTCTCGAAAATAATCATGATGTCCATCCAAGTTTTGCGCCGGCCTCACAAACCTTTGGCGATGGTCCGCCAGTGGTAGATCCTGCCCAGTACAGGTTATTCTTCTTATCCCAGCTAACATCATGGCGCTCATCATATTTGAGCTTGGATTAAATGGCTCACAGAAACTTTCGTGGCCTGAGGCGCAGCCGTGAATAGTGCCAACAACCCGCTAGCCCCCTCAAGATGAAAGCAGCCAGCCCCTTGCAGCGATCGCTCCACAAGGGCTTCCCGAACGGTGCAAGTGTCGTCTAACAGTCCGCAATGGGAATAGTACCCAGCTGAATGAATTGCAGTTAAGGTAGGCATCGGTATTGGTCCAATCTTCAATGACCTACCCCCTTCGAGGTCGAGGCTGTGGGCTGTGTGTTGCTGAAACATGGAACCAACAGACACAATTTCTCAACACATGCGAAGCCGGCTCTAGGGACCGAGCCGCGATAGGGCCCACCAGCCAGGTTAACTTCTGCTTGAGGAGCATGCCTTGTGAGACTTTCTCGAAAGGCAATCATGTCGCCTTGAGACCTTTTTTCAACCACTCAGCTAATTCCGTGAATTAATTCTGGTAAATGCAGGCTCTATCACGGCAATGAAGCACCCAGGAAAGCGTTCGATGGGTTGTGCTTTCACGTCAGAGATCCTATCAACTTTGGGGACGCAAAGGGCGAAATACAAAGAGGAACCCCTCTTTGGTTAATGAGACGTAAACGAATGTGAAGAACAATGCCGAGGGATGACCATCGCGAGGCTTGCCGGGGAGTTGCAACGGTGCTATGACAAGAATCGGTACACAAACAATGTAAAAGGGAAATGATCATCGGGCTGTTGTAAAATCGCTGCTCATTCGCATCAAGGACATAAATACAGCCATTGGCAACCGTGACAATGTTAAAAAAACACTCCATAGTCCGTGAACTTTGCCGTGCCACGTTCGAGTCGTCTAGGATTTCCATCCTTCATCAAAACATCGATCAATAAACGTCCACAAAATTACGACGAGGCATCGTCATGAGTCTTGGCGATGGCACATAACATCATGTGTCGCCAAACATCGGCGTCATTACTCTACTCTGCGCACCACACGCCAGCGGAATACAATAAAATATTCTGTATCCGTACTTGGTCATTTGTACGTCGAATCATATACAGGGAGGGGCTTGCTGTAGGAGTTTATACAGATTTCGGATTCTCGATCGAACCGCCAGGTTTTGTTGCGCTAACTGCAACATAGTGCCATTGGCCGTACCCTCGGTATGACCCCACGCCAGCGACAGTATTGATGAAGTAGCGCTCCAGTCCAAAGAAGGTCACAATGAGGTAGGGGATATATCCCAGCAGGAAGAAGAGTCGGGTCATCGGTCTGATGTTGTCTGAGTAATCCTTGATCTCCACATTGATGAAGCCAGCTTCCTCGAGCATCTGCCTGTAGACACCTGGATTTGCCAACTGGTTTGTGGGCATGGCAGCATACTGGTTCACGTCACGCATGGACTTGGCCAGAGGCAGGTTGGAGTCTTGCTCAAACTCGTGGTCGTACTCGAATTGAGCGAGGTGACCACCCGGGCGGAGAAGCCGGAAGAATTCCTTGAGCACATGCTTAGGGTCCTTTGCGTGCACAAATGTTTCCATGGTGTATATGCCGTCGAAGGACTCGGAATCCATGCCATCCAGCTTGTGATAGTCTCCCAAAGTGGCAGTCACTTGTCCTTTGGGGAGCTTCGATCGAGCAATATTCCGTTGCGCCTTTTCCACATGATGCGGCACGACATCAATTGCCCGAATGCGGTAGCCAAAGTTCTTCGCCATGTGTAGAGCGACGGCGCCAATGCCACACCCAGCGTCGAGGACGTACGAGCCAGAGGGAAGGTTGAGGTTCTCGGCCAGCTTATCTTCCATGCGCTCCAGCGATCGGGTGATGGGGAAAGGCCAGTATGTGTCCTTTTCCCAGTAGCCAAAGTGACGTCTGCCACCAAGAATCAACCGGTACCCAATTCTGGACTCGAACGAGTAGTAGTATGTTTGTAGAGCTCGCTGGTGCTCGTTCATGGCGTCGGTTTCGGTTTCGGTCGTCATGGTGGATCGCGAGGGCCTCGTCGCGGCGAGGCTCGGGACCTATTGGGGTTCTTGGAGTCGGTACTTCAATGGAAAGGTAGCGCGCTCGCAATGCGATGGCAGACGCGACACGGAATGAAGTAGGAGGATTGCGAAAGGTTGATCGGGAGGAACGGAGCAGTGAGGCTTAGCGCGACTCGTGGGCGCGTCCAACCAACGGCACAAAAAAGGATATCACCCCCACATTGCTGCGTCGTCGTCATTGCTGTGGCCTTTGTCTAGGCTTTGCGTGCAATTGATGCAATCCCATACTAGTGGTATGAAATGGCAGGCAAATGGTCCAATTCAGCCAGAAGCATGACGGTCCAGTCGAATTACCTGAACTGCTGAAGCTCTGCGTGGGAGGAGCCGACCACGGGCCACATGAAGCGAACACGGACAGCAAAGCTGACTAAGAAATTCAGGAACCTGTTGAGACAGAACTGTATCGTACAACATTCTAACAAAAAAGAAATAGCAGGCAGACTCGGGCAAACCTCTGCTGCATGTGCCTGTGCCAAGTGAGCCTGCGTTGCCAGATCAGTAACGTGACCAGGACGTTGAGGAAGCAGGGCGCTGCGGGGTCAATTACCGTTGCGTGGTATAGGGTATCTCCGCGTCTTGAGTTCATTTAGCAGAATTTGATGCGAAATGAAGTGCTCGTTCTTCAAAAACACTAAAACAAGTAATCGAATAAGTTTGGGTCGCCGAGTTGATCATAGCTCAGAATGCGAATGAATAAAATCTACTTGATGCTGAGGTTGCAAGGTCACACGGTTGTTGTTCTTGGTCAGCGCTAATGATGATGTCGCATCGTATCGATGTGATTTGCTATGTCGAAGTCCGGTTGGAATGCATCATTTAGCTCCTAAACATTTGACCATTCCTTTTTGCTATGTTCTTAAATATTCCAAGTCGGAAAACCTCTTCCATCTACCACAAAGTGATGAGCTTGAGAGAGAGAGGCATGGTAACAGAACAGAAGGTCCAAGTCTTTGGCACAGCACAGTGCGGGGCTTAGTCGTGTGGATCTGTCAAGGAGCATCCGCGAATGAGAAAAATGGCCCTTCGAGATATGGACAAATCACACCGATGTATTTCTTGAGTACAGTGCGCATAGCTTGCTCTGACCTGTTAATACTGTACGGCTGACTGAGGCGCGACTAGTCGTCCTGCCACTTTCACCATTTTTCTGCAACTAGGCCAAGACGATTTCAAACGCACAAACTTTGTCATGTTTCGGCATATTCTTCAGATTCTGATTCGATCTCCTCGGACGAGGTCTTGGGCATTCATCTAGACGGCTCACGCTTCATCATACACAAATTCGAAGGAAGCGACAACCCTGCAGATGTTTACTCTGTTCGAACAGACTCGGCTGAAATGCCGACGCTCGGCCTGGCAGCTCACGCTTACACCCTCAACAACATTGATTCCAAATTACGGCCTTCCGCATGAGGATCCTCAAGCGACTTAAAAGGCGGGAATCACACGAAACTGATTGTCATGGAGCGAAGGTTGTGGTTATCTAGGAAGGCTCTTTATCAGTGTTGAATGGTGAAACCGATACAACAACACAAGAAGATAACACGTCTGAGCACCGACCGCCATCTGAGAAGGAGCCTATTATTCCGCCTGTGCATTCTATTGCCGGAGAGCGTCATGATGCCTCGAGTCGAAAAGAATCGCAACCTGCCATTTGCTGCAACTTGCTGCAACCTGGGGCGCATGGATTGGTCTGACCCGAAGCAGGGCCATTTTTGTGATTGGCCTATCCTCAAAGTGTGCATCTCCTTGATGGTCCAGCTCGGCAGATAAGAAATGCAGCGCAAGAGGCTTGCAACAGCACAGAAAGGGTGTTTGTAACTTGTAAATTGCAAGTTCAATGGTTAAATTACTCCTTTATATCTGAGATACCGGGTAACACATTCAGGTCTCCCCCTGCCTTTTTGATCAAAGCCATCTCCCGACCAACGACAACAGGGTTCCGCCCATCCTTGAAAATGAAGTCGACTTCCTCAAGGCGGAGATTGCTTGTTTCCGCTAACAAAATGTCAGGTAACGCAGTCACTTTGTCGAATTAGGAACTAATCGCCACTTACGGTAAAGAAAGTAAACCAACGGAATAAAAATGGCGCATGCCGTGAAGAAAATGAGATAAGCCTTCCAATCTAGTCGATTGATGAGGATTGGAGTCAGCATGGCGACGCAGAAGTTCCAGAGCCAGTTGCTGCTAATGCCAATGGCGGTGCCTCGAGTGCGGGCATTCAAGGGTAAAAGCTCAGGCACGTAAACCCACGGCACACAATTGAGCCTAAGCAATACTTAGTGGTATTCGGTAAGAGGGCTACTTATACTTACGTTGCTCCATAGATGAGCATGTACAAAAAGAAGAATGTGACGGATGCCGAGGCAAACCTGGTTCCTCGAGGTATGGCGCCCCCGTCTGCCTGCGAAAGTAAGGCCGCGACCATGAGCATGCAAAGCCCTAAGCCAACACAGCCCCATAGCATTGTTTTGCGACGGCCCATGCGATCCAGGGCAAATGTCGGCAGAAGACTTCCAAACATGAACATCATTTGAATACAGCCGCCTAGAATCTGGCTGATCTGAGCGCCCATACCGACATTTTGACGCAGAACAGATGGGATGTAGTAGACGATCAAGTTGATACCACAAATCTGGTTCATCAATTGGATCAGCCAAGCCAAGAAGACCCGATATCCTGTTTTTATGTTGTCGTTTTTAAAAACAGAAAAGAATGATTTTTCAATCTCGGCCTCGATCTCAAGAGCTTGGAGAATGGCTCTCTTCTCAGCGATAATAAAGTCTTCGGCTGGACTCTTATCATGGACCATGCAGAGCACTTCAACGGCTTCTTCTTCCCGCCCGTGGTTGAAGAGCCACCTAGGTGACTCAGGCAAAGCAAACACAAGCACAATCACACCCAATGCCATGGCTGCTTGTAGGGCGATGGGAAGGCGCCAGGCAATAGGACCACCTACAAAGCTCATGCCGAAGTTGAACCAGTAGGCCACCACGATTCCGACCTAAAAGAAGAGTTCAATATCTGTTTTATGAACCGAAAGATAGAACTTACGCCGACAAATAAGACTTCTGCACTCACGAGGCGCCCTCGAGACGATGCTGTGCAAAGCTCTGATTGATACCTAAAACCCGTACGTTAGCCAGATGCTAGGGTAGTATTTTCTGACTCACGTGGGAACTGTTGAACTCTTCATTCCCGTCCCAACCCCCGTAACGATGCGACCGATGACTAGATGCGCGACGTGGAAGGCTGAAGTCTGCAGTGAAGTTCCAACCACAACCCAGATCATGGCAACCCACATAGTCCAGCGACGCCCGATCTTTTCGCCGACAAAGAAGTTCACAGTTATCAAGTTAGCTACGTGCACAGGTGCCATTAACATGCGACTTACAGATACAACCAAGTAGACAGCCCAGATTGTAGCATGAGACGATGATGCCCGTTTTAGAGTCAGACGGGTGACCGAATTGGTCTAGCCAATCCTCATTTTGAAGAATTGGGCCAAAGACGCCTTGTTCGTAACCAAAGAGGATGAAGGCTGCAAGACAGCATACGGTTATGCCTGCCTGTAAGCTTTTACCACGACCTAACCACGGGCGCATGGCGAAAATTCATGCAAGGCAAGATGAGATAATGAGAGCAGTGATGTGCAGAGTTTAGAAAATCAAGAGATGATGGAAATGATGGCATCTAGCAAAATTTAAAGCTGCTCAGTTCCTTTATATAATTTTACACGCGTAGGAACGGCGTACCAAGGCTCTTTTGAAGTACATAATGTCAAACGGTAGCGTTTTCAGTATACCTGTAAACCCTCGGCGATAGTTCCCCAGATTGCGGAGTGCGGGGAAAGAGTCTGGGGGATCTGACAGTGCACCATGCCACGGGTTTTCATCATTGTCAGCGCTAGCTGGGATGGCAGAGTTTTTCTCTTCAAGAGTGCTTGAAAATTCAAGAAATTCGGTGCATTCCACAGAGTATGCTTGTCGGGAATAACATGATCGGTCGGCCCCTCCAATGTGAAGAAAACATAGCGCCAAGCTTTCCCTCGCAACGAGTTGCAGTCTCCTGATCTGCATCGTTTGGAGGGACGTCTCCACAGCTAGTGTGACTTGATTCTCCGCACGTCGAACGTTTCTAAAGCGAAACAGTGCAGAGATGGTACGCTGACGTGGCTTGCTGCTTGCCGGTTTTCGCCTCGGGGGATCGTGCTCGCCTCGAGGGTCCAGGAAAACCACTTCCTACATTTACCCAAACCAAGACTCATTAACCCCCCAATTGCCCGTCTCTTCTAAATATCGTCAGTATTATCTCCTAAGAAGGAATAAACAAATCCTTGCACATTTCCTGTATTTCAGAAATTGCTTCGTATATTCCATTCCGGAAAAACTATCCATCATGGTCTCAACCTACGAAATCCCAAAGGATATGAAGGCCATTCGATACAATGCCTTGAGAGATTTTTCTTTGGCTACGGTTCCGGTACCTGAACCCAAATCTCATGAGGTTCTCATCAAAGGTTCGTTCCGACCAAAGCCACGTGACAGCCATTTCAAGGCTTTTGCTGACAACGCGCAGTCAAGTCTTGCGGAGTGTGCGGGACAGATCTACATATCCATGATGGAGACTTTGCCTCAAAGATGCCTGTCATCACGGGCCATGAAACTTGCGGTATTGTTGTGAAGCTGGGGTCGGATGTAGTTGGCTTCAGACTAGGCGACAAGGTCACAGCGGACAACTCGGAATTATGTGGTCATTGTTATTACTGTCGGCGTGGACAACTGCTACACTGCGAGAACTTTCTCGGCCACGGCGTGCATTGTGAGTTCATACACCATCCAATTCGAATCTTGTAGTGACAAATGTTGTCGACCTGGGCAGTAGACGGTGGTTTCGCCGAGTACTGCGTTTTCCCAGCAGCAAAACTTTTCCACTTTCACAAACTGTCGTGGGAGGATGCCACGCTTTTTGAAGCCGCGTCTTGTGCCATTCATGGACTGGAGTGGATTCAACCCAAGGTTGGGTCTAAGGTCTTGCTGATTGGTTCGGGTCCGACCGGGCTGTGCCTGGCCCAGCTGCTTCGCAACAATGGAGGTCAGCACGTCGTATTGGCGTCGAACAAGGGCAAAAAAATGGATCTGGCTAAGAAGCTGGGTTGCGGAGACGAGTACGTTGAGCTTGATCGAAGCGACCCAAAACCACAATGGAACGAACTGATGGCGCGATATCCATACGGGTTTGATGTGGTGGTTGAGGCGTCTGGTTCGCACCAGGTGGCAGAGATGGCAATAGGCTTTGTCGGAAAGGGTGGCAAGCTGATGTACTACGGGGTCTACCAGAAAGATGCGCTGGTAAATGTGTCCCCGGCCAGGATCTTCAAGGACGAGATAACCATTTTGGGGTGAGTGCATTTAAATAGGCTCAATCTTCTTGCTGACCTCTGCAAACAGGTCCTTCTCGCAAATGTACTGCTTGCAGACCAGTATTGATTACTTGGAAAGTGGAAGGGTCAAGGTTGAGGGCATTGTGGATAGAACGTTCAAACTTGAACAATTTGCCGAGGCATTAGATGCAGTGAGAAATAAGGATTACATCAAGGCGACCATTGTAATGGACTGAATATTAGTTTGTGCATGGTCGATAGAATACCACAAATTAGCTAAATTGGCGAAAGGGATTAAATCTAGATTAGAATCAAGTATTTCACCACTCCTCCGATTTCGACTTTGATTGAACTGCATAGCCTTGCCGTATTCATTGTCAAGTATGGGCCACGATTACCCTCTGCGGGGACAATCAGGCTGAATCTGAGTGTGGCCATCACTGGCGAAGTCTTTCATGCGTGCGAGGTTTTTTCAACATCCCCTGCAACGTGCCCGTTATCATCACTTTCGATCTTTATTCCCATGATAGTTGATGGAAGGTCATTGTCCCCATCAAAGACAAAAGCAATCTGTTCAAGTGTATAACCTCGGGTTTCCGGATATGTAAAGTAAACCGTGACTAGAAGCAGAATCAATACTGCGATGAACATAAAATAGAATTTCCACTGAATAGCCTCGAGCGCGATGGGGTTGACAAAGGTGTTGAAAAAGAGCGCGATAACTGATGAGCACCAAGTGAAGCTGAGGCCGATGGATCGTAGTGCAAAAGGCCAGATTTCGCAGGGATAAGCAGTGTAAAACGGAGTACTAATATGCACAGAGAAATTAGGTTAGTGAATCATACATGATGAACTTTTCCGACGAGCGAACTGAATGTAAAGTGGTCACTTACAGAGCGATATCATAGCCCGCGTAGAATATGAACAGAAATGGAATAACGGCGAGGCCAACTTGTGACGAGCCTGTCTTCTCAAACGAAGCGCTAAGGCCGGTCACTATGATGAAACTAACCAACATGACGGCTCCGGAAGTCAGGAATAGAAAGCGACGGCCCAGTCGATCGACAGTCACGGAGGCACCGGCAGCCCAAAGGAGGTTCCAGACGTTCAGGCAAGCCGAGATGAGAGTTTGCTCCGTCATGCTTCTCACGCCGACCGAGGTTAGAATAAGTGGCAAGTAGTACGAGACCACATTGTTGCCTACCCATTGCGTGAAGAAGCCTAGGGAAATGGAGATGAAAAGTCGGCGGCGGTTTCCGGGCGTTCGCACAATCTCCTTGTAGGATGCAGCTGAGGCAGCTTCTTTCTCTGCAGTGAGCGTGTGCTCGATTTCGCGAACCTGCTCCGTGACAATATGGCTCTCCCTTTCTCCACTAGCTTGATAACGCGCGATTATGTCGGTGGCCTCGTCGATTCGGCCAACACTGATAAGCCAACGAGGACTCTCTGGGGCTAGCAGGTAGCCAGGTAGAGTGAGAAGAGGAATGGCGAGCTGTAGGACGACGGGGATGCGCCACGATCAGTTGGAGGGAATTATGCGACATCCAAAGACAACCCAACCGCAGATAGTGCCCCCGAAATGCCAGCCACACATAAACAGGGCACTAGCAATAGACCGATGCTTGGGGTGGGCGATTTCATTAATGAACAGTGGGGCCGAGTTTCCGAACCAAGCACCAGCTGTGCCAAGGAAGAGGCGCGCAATGCTGAAGATCTTCTCAGTTTTTGCTGTAGCCTGCATTGCCACTCCAATAATGAGAAATGCGTGACCAACGAGAAGTCCCATCTTTCGGCCGTATCGGTTTGACAGCCACGCGGCGACGGGGAAGAAGAAGCCATTTCCAAGCCAGTAAATGGCGGTAATCCAGCCGAGACGAACGCCTGCAGGTCTCTCCATAAAACCGTTCCACGTGTCCAACGCCAGAAGCCCCCCCACGAGGGAGCCATCGTAGCCGTTAGCGGAAGCTGGTTCAAGTTAGTCGAGGACTAGGGTGAGTGACAGGATTAAGAGGGGGTTCCGTATCATACAAAATAGAATGAGTGAAAAGATGATGTAATTAAGCTTGATCAGATGCCCTTGTTTATACCATGGGATGTGGCCATTTGACCCATCTGGAATATGGAACTCAGCCATCGGGGCCACTTGTGTCAGAGTGGGTGCTCAATGCGGTAGATTCGTTGATGAGCTTTGGTCACTAATAAATGAGGGCGAGGCTATCGTAAGATACAACGAGTCACTGGTGAAATCTATTACTTTAGGACCCTTTTAATGATCCTAACAAGCCGCGACTATCTATGAACAGGCATACTTGGAGACGACCAACCTTAATTTCCCAATAGAGCCCGCTCATGATTCAGTATCACACCTGGCTCCAAGAACCTCGAGGGGAAGAGTCGTGGACGCCTCTGCACTATTGAATGATCCTGGAGAGATGGCTCATTTTGCTACCCTCGGTAATTCATGAAAGGGGCACACTCACCCGCGGTCATGTCCTATCATCTCTTGAGTCGGACCGAGCAATCCTCAATCCGTGTGGCTGGAGGCAGATGGCCCCTGCGCCATTCTGGACACCGATTCTCCAATTGGAGAATCGGAGAAGGCAATTGAAATGCCGAAGGATGCCCCACTGAAACACGCATCAGCACCATTATCCTTTATTTGTTCTTGGCACGCCGATAAGGTGAGCCCTTGACCTAATGAGGCTGCCGATATGGAGACTCGGATGAGTTGGCCGAGTTCTGTGGGGATTTTGGGTTGCAGGAGCGGCTCCACCAGGTTACCCCTTGGATAGACTCGGGCGAATGTGGAGGCTGCCAATCCAGGCCCTCAAAGGCCCTACATGATCTAGCTAGCGGGCGGTCATGCCAGTGTAACAAATAGGCAGGTTGTAGTCTCACCATCTCTCCCTTCGCCTTAAAGATACGCTCATCCAGAATTGTCTACCCCCAGAGGCTTGTTTCTCGTCTCCTTCACTCTCTCCCTCGCACCCTTGCACCCAATGCGCGGAGAGGCAGCTGCCGTTGAGCGCATATCTTCAGAATTCAATTATGTTGCACGGGAAAGAAAAAGCTAGACCGTATAAAACGTCACGAGGTGATGGAATGATCAGATTAGGTTTGCGAGGCCTGAGTTTTACGGCTATTTCCGAGCCTTCTGTCACAATCATTCAGTCCTGTGCCGCAATCGCTGCAACGATAGTGCTTAATGCGACCACGCTCATACAATAGGCATTTAGTAAATTAGCAGAACTTATTGTCTCCACAGAAATTAAGCTAAGGAATAGAATTCGGTGGCCATCTTTGAGGCTCGACAAGTAAAAGTGGGGATACCAAGTTGTGCCAATTTATCGAATCGTTATATTACGAATCTTGGTCGCCCAAGCGCAACCCAAGATACTTCTCGAAGCCACATGGAACAAATAAATACTGCTACAAGCCGTCATGGAGGTTAACTCGTCGTTCATATCATAATAAACTCATTCTTACATTCATTTCTTACTCCAACATTCTTTGTCGCTCTTTGTCGCAACATCCTCGCCAAAATGAAGTTCACCGTCGTCTTGGTCGCTCTCTCCGCCATCATCGGAACATCCATCGCTGCACCTGCCATGGAGAAGCCGGTTTGTGTTTGTTCTCTTCAGGTCAAGTGCACTAAAGCTAACCATACCTAAGCTATCCAGGTTGAGCAACGCGTGAGTGATTAATTATATGAGTCAAAGCCATTTATTATTATAGTTTGCTAATGTGCATCATTATTCAGTCTGTGAGTTTGATCGCAGTGATATAATGGCTTGTAACAGTTTGCTAATGCGGGTTGTATGCTAGTTTGTAAGCACTCTGATTCGAAAAACAAAAAAACAGCTGATTAGTCCAATCATCTAACATGAATGGTATGACCAGTGTGTAAGTATCCCAGTGTGCGAAAAGAGGAACAGTTGACTGTTAGCAACTTTACTGACGCAAGCGATACCATCAGATTGTAAGTGTCTTTACTTATCGGACCATGGCTTATTATCAGTTGACTCATACATTTCCACCCAGCTTGTAAGTATTTGCAGATGATGCAAGAACGACTAATTATCGGCTTGGGCCACTAATACAATTGGCCCTTTCAGGTCGTAAGTAACTGTGCTTGATGAAGAAAATTTGATCATGGACATGTTTTTGTTAATCTATGTGAAATCAATAGGCCGTAAGTTTCCAAAACACGATGAGGTGAGGAATTGTTAATCCGAAAACTAATATAAATGCAATTAGAAGGTAATAATCCTCAGTTTTTTAGAGAATAAATTGGTGTTTGACTCATTTGCTAATATTCTTGGCTTCTTAGTTGGTGAGTAGTCATATCCAAGAGAGAAACAGTCAGTTTTTCATTCAGATTGCTCATATAAATGACGTTCCAGACCGTAAGTGCTGTTTCTTCCCAAGTCTTGGCTCATGACTAATCTAGCTGACTAACCCAAATGATGAATGCAGGGTGTAAGTAACGAAACCACACGCACATGCAAGCAGGGTACATTGAATGGACTAATATGAATAACATTATTAGTACCTCTGCCAGTAAATTATTGGGCCATGGCGAACACGGAGCTTTCAGTCGTTGTATGGAGTTCTCCGCTGGAGTTCCAGCTCGGCCGACTGTTAGGGGATTTGATGGGTATAAATCCGGGGTATTCAGTACATATAGCTGGCCATGCCTTCTTTGCCGAAGGCTACCTTCTGAATAAACACCCTGAAAAATGGCTACATGCCAAAGTGTCGTCACCTGAGTAGAAGTTGTATATGCACCGTACTAATTTCTACTGTTTTATGTAGTATATTTTTATAAAGTGACACTCCCCTTGGTTTAAAATCAAATGTTCAAATATATATAGATCAACTAACTGCTGATTTCTACTCCCGATTCTGTTCACCTTTGAATTTTAGAGTATTTGGTAAGCGAATTTGACCTTGGCGCAGAAAATTATCACCCGGTTAAGCCTACCGCTTGTTTTTTTAGCCTAGAAGTAAATGGACCCACAAGCTTGGACCAAGTGACATGCCGTAAGGTGTATCAAGACAAACAAGATGTTGTGACAGAAAACGTCACCAAAGCCAATAGGTAAATTTGAAGAAAATAAAGAAGCAACAAGATATCATTGGGTGCAAGGGGGGTGGCAGTGAAGGAGAAACTTTCTTGATAATACATCCATCTTTTAGCTCTATTTGAAGACCGTGCCATGTCCGCTAGCAGATGCCTTAGCTTACCAAAACAATAAAAGCCGGAGCTGTTTCGACCGCAGCAGGATCTGTGGGTGAGGCCAATTCATTTCACGAATGAGTCACCCGAACAAGAGCAGGGCGGTGAGCCCAATTCAACCGAACCTCATTTTCTGCCACGTTGAGCAAGGGCCGATCCTGAGCTCGCTGGGTTGGCTTGAAATGGCAAAGACTACAACTATTGCGCGATTGCGCCAGCGCGAATCAATCCCATTGGCATATCAGGATAGTTTCCTACTGGTTCGGGGAGGATAGCTGTAAGGCCGGATTATTAACTCAATGTTCCATTCGCCGAGCCTCTATACAGCTCGGCCAATTAGAGCAAAAGAGAGCATATCCGTTTCTGGATTACGCTGGTTGCAACCCTGTCGGCGACGATATCTAGATTCGCAATCCTAGGAAGCAAATGAAATTATTGGACATACATCCAGGGTTTCATTCACCATGGTAGGAGGTATGCTAATCGGGAACAAGTCTAAGAAAACGGTTACTAAGGGCACCCACACGAGAGTCTGGTCTTCATTCACCACAGCGAATTACAGAGCTCAATTCGATTGCGTGGTTGCGAATGCGACGGTTGCAGAGCAGCCTCGACGACGAGAGCAATTGTATTCGCTGCGGCTCTGATCCCACAGCACCTTTAGGGCTGATGTGTAGGAGCCAATCCATGCCTACAGTTTTCACTTGCATGCAGCTCACGCATGCTCTGGCAGCTTCAACGTCCGTAAATGGCTGTCGAACAACGGTCGGAAGAACTGGCATAACACAGCTCACGTACGGGGCAAAGTCCGTGTGCGCGTCCTCGACTATTCGAGCCAGTCATTTCGTGTTCCCTTATCGATGAAATTTCTCCTCATTCCATCATCAGGCCATTGAGTTTTCACTAGACTTGATGGGAAAGTGTACTCCATGGGCCCGGATTGATGTTTTTCATCAGTGATCACGACAATTGATGCAGTGGCTTGGTAGGGTTTTGGGAGTCCCCCAAAACCAACTCGCGTATCGGTGTGCGATGCGGGCCAAAAAGAAAAAAAAAAAATACGTCATGCATTCTAAATACCGCGCACCGATTTCAATCTCGGCGTCGAAAAGAGAATAATGTATGACGAGACACGGCACTCCGAAGCCATGGCACAGAATCCCGACTTGGCGAGAGAGCGGATAATTCG
This sequence comes from Calonectria pteridis, assembly GCA_022837005.1. Taxonomy (NCBI): domain Eukaryota; kingdom Fungi; phylum Ascomycota; class Sordariomycetes; order Hypocreales; family Nectriaceae; genus Calonectria; species Calonectria pteridis. The sequence goes on from JAKZGU010000043.1 coordinate 29,353, forward strand.
GCTTCGGACCGGCCAATGGCAACGGCTACACGGAAGCGAATAAGCCCCAGTCGGGGGACAACTCGAAACATTGCCACGGCGTCTTATGTGCGTGAAATCGCGCTCAGCGTCCGATCCAATCTCTGTGTCCGATGACGTCGCCGCTGCTCGACAAGTTCGCCGAGATGCCGAGCTTGGGCGACCCACTTGGCGCCAGCCCTTGCCTTACTGTCAGGGCACGGCACTCGGGAATAGCTCGGCGGGAGGTTGCATTTGCATCAGAAGCATGCGTCGTCAAGACCTTCACCATCGTGGACACCGGGCAACATGCAACATGCAACGCCTGGGACGGCATTGGAGATGCAAACTTCGTAAGGCTAAACGGCATGTGAAGCAATACCGTGAACAAGATAAATATCCAATTGAGTTCCCCTCGAGAATGCTTCGTTTTCAGCATCAATCACTTCTGCATTCACATCACCAATAATTTAATCACTTCCCATCCACTACACAATTCTTAATCATCTATCTTCCAAGTTTCATCAAACCTCCTATACAACCACAATGGCTTTCGTCGCAAACGGAAACGAGTACCACTTCATCATCGTTGGTGGTGGCACCGCTGGCAACGCAGTTGCTGGTCGTCTGGCCGAGAACCCCAAGGTCCGCGTCCTCGTCATTGAGGCCGGTGCACCCAACCCCCAGCAGATCCCCATGATCACCACGCCCTCTCAAGCCTTCAACCTGCGTGGCAGCCAATATGACTGGGGATACAAGTCCACCATGATCAAGCGCGACGACTACGAGCGTGTCGAGAAGCCCAACACCCGTGGCAAGGGTCTTGGTGGATCTTCCCTTGGCAACTACTTCACCTGGATCCCCGGCTCCAAGCCTACCTTTGACGACTGGGAAGAGTTTGGCGGCTCCGAGTGGAACTGGGCCGGCTGCGTCGACTACCTCCGCAAGTGCGCTACCTACCACGACACCAAGAAGCTGTACTCGGATGACCTCAAGAAGATTGGCACCGGCGGCCCCATCCAGATTGAGCACGCCGACTTGGTTCCCCACATGAAGCCGTTCCGCGATGCTCTTACTGAGGCCTGGAAGTCGAAGGGTCTGCCTATTTCTGAAGACATCTATGAGGGCAAGATGGCCGGCCTCACCCACTGCGTTGACACCATCTACCAAGGCCAACGCCAGGGCAGCTTCCTGTACCTGAAGAACAAGCCTAATGTCAGCGTCCTATATGGAGTCATGTCCAAGGAGCTCATCATCGACCCCGTCACCAAGACCTGCCTTGGTGTCACCGTCATCAACCCCGAGACCAAGGCTGAACTCAGCGTCTACGCCAGCCGCGAAGTCATCCTGTCGCAGGGTGTCTTTGAGACCCCCAAGCTGCTCATGCTCTCTGGAGTTGGTCCCGAAGCTGAGCTGACCAAGAACGGTATCAATGTCAAGGTCAACTCCCCCCACGTTGGCCAGCACCTTTTGGACCACCCCATTGTCCCCTTTGTTCTTCAGATCAAGGATGGATACGGTATGGACGACCTTATTCTTCGCAAGAATTCAGGAAACCAGGCTGCTGTTGCTCAGTACAAGCGCGACAAGACCGGCCCCATCAGCTCTGGTCTCCTGGAGCTCGTTGGCTTCCCTCGTATTGATGAGCGTCTCGAGAAGTACGAGGCCTACCAGCAGGCCAAGGCTGCCAACGGCGACCGCGACCCCTTCGGTCCTGGTGGTCAGCCTCACTTTGAGCTTGACTTTGTCGGCATGTTCAGCTCGCCTTTCCAGTGGCACTTCCCAGTGCCTGAGAGCGGAAACTACATCACAGTGATTGTTGACTTGCTTCGTCCTTTGTCTGAGGGCAAGGTCACTTTGCTCAGCACCGACCCTCTGGTTCAGCCTGACATCAATGTCAACTTCTTCGGCAACGACCTGGATATCCTTGCCATGCGCGAGGGTGTCCGCTGGACTTACGATCTTCTGACCACTGGTACTGGCTTCAAGGATATTGTTGTCGCAGAGTACCCTTGGAAGATGCCTCTCGAGTCTGATGAGGAGATGAAGAGGGCTGTCTTGGACCGCAGCCAGACCGGCTTCCGTAAGTGCATCCGTTTCCCCAAAGTAGACTATTACTCACAAGCTTGACAGACCCATGTGGCACGACCCGTCTCTCCAAGAGCATCCACCAGGGTGTGGTTGACCCTGGTCTGCGCGTCCACGGTGTCAAGAACCTCCGTGTTGCTGATGCTTCCATCATTCCTGTCATTCCTGACTGCCGCATCCAAAACTCTGTCTACATGATTGGCGAGAAGGTGAGTTGCCACTGCCACAGTCCAAGACGCAAGCTAACCACAGTCCAGGGCGCCGACTTGATCAAGGCCGACCACAAGGATCTCTACGACCACAGTGTCATGTCTCGCATCTCCAGCCACTTGTAAAGGAGTTGGCAGATAGCTTGATCTAGGCCAATACTTGTGGAACGTTATCCAAATTGCAAGATGGAATATATTCGAGCTGTAGATTGATTATGCTTCCCATGGCAGCAGCAATCATCTCTCAGTGCAGACTTAACAGATTATTATATATTATAGACTGTATATACCGTGCTTTATAGATTATATAGACTTATCCATTCCTTTATTTCCAGACCTTCGTTTATTCTCACTTCATGGCATGGCAGACCTGTTTCTCATTCTTCTCTCCGCCTTGAAGCTTTCCTTTAGAACAGATAGCCACTTCATTCACACGCGCTTCTAGAAGCATTGAACTTCATCCTAGGGTTTATCTACTGGGCATAGATTTTACAGCTTGACACGACTCACGGACAGATAATACCCGCTATCATCGCAACAACATGCAACATGCAGACATTCTAGCCTGGTCTTGGCAATTCGCTACTATTCCCACAAAAGCTTGGCCTCTTTTTTCCCCACAAAGATATCTTGACTACAATAAATGCAAGACATGTCAAAGCCGCCAAGCACACTGCATCGACTCCGCTTTTGATGGAGAACGGCACCAAGGCTAATTTATCCCAGAACATCAAGTGGATCACGAGGCAAGCGTGTGATGGCAGTTACAGAACGGGACTGCTAGCTCGCAGTTTGCACACAACTAGTGTGTAACATCCTGTCAACCAGGCATTTATTTCTTCGCCGGTTTTAGATCGGAAGTCTTTCCAACGAGGTCAGTTTTCTTTGCAGGGTTTAGGACCAGATACCGGGCAGACTCCCACAAGCCAAGATTCCATCTCTCATCGGCGAAAAATCGCCATTGCCAACTTTTGGAAGTAATCGCTTGTGGAACCGGTTCTTCGGCATCTGTGTGGGGCCTCAACCATGACGAGTCGTTTCTGAACCCCGAATGCCGACAAAGGGAATTATTTATGGATCCCGTTCCATGTTGGGGAATAGCTTCTCGGCAACACCGATGCGCGTCTGGACGTGCCAATATGTCACTCAGGTCGCACAACCCGTGTAACAGCTAGCCTGAGGTATAAACCAAAGGCAAGAGTGTAATGCATATTTACTCTGCAACTTGCTAGAAGGTTGCGGAAGGGAAAAAGTGCACGTGGCTGGAAGGCCAAGGCCACCCAAGAGATAAACAAGCAGAAAAATCGTGATTGTCAAATGATGCGACGATCGATCGGTCTCCGCCTTTATTCCAAAATTACAATTGACCCCAAGCGCGACACGGTCTTTTATTTGAGCCTCAATGTCTTGTCCCAATCGGAATTCCCCCTTCCTCTCAGCATCGACTCAGTTCCCGGTAGTTCTTGGAAATGCCGACATTTTAGCCTCATCTCCCCCTGCAACAACTTCCGATCGGGTCATTTAACCGACGGTAGCACCCCACATTCTTATATCATTTACCCAGGAGCCCGCAAGGGGAAGCTTTGCCGGTGATCCAATCCGAAGTCTGTTGGACCTGGCAAGAGCCGAGCCGCAACACGTGTGGATGTTAAAGAGCAAGCTGCCCTAATAACTACGCCACACCATACCCATATTGAGACATTCCGTCAGATGGTTATGCAAACATCATATATAGCGCTATGAAACATTTTCCTTGGATGCAGAGTTGTGAAAATTGAGTGTATAAAAGTGTTGACTCAAAGTCTAAAGTCAAAGGAGATTCAAAAGTCGAACCGCCATGGGATAATAGCACTCTATCTGTATTCTATCCGTTCTATCCGTCTTCATCCTGTTTCTCTGAGACCCGAATAGGATGGATTCCTTAGCAGTTGAGGTTCTTGCAGACCTGGCGCTGAGAGATGTCGGAAATGCTGTTGCAGGCAAGGCAGTGAAGGCTCTGAGGTCTTCTGTTTGAGGGTTTTGAGTAAGAGGTTAAGGTCATTTTGTTTGTGTGTCTGTGTGTCTGTGTATGTGATGGGGATGAGGTTTTAATTCTGAGGTATGGTTTGTAGTCTACCCTAAACTTCAAGAAGCTCGTTCATTCATCGTGAAGCATGATTCTACTCATCACCACCATCACTAGTTACATCCTGTCTGCCTCTGCGCAAGACATTAGACGGCCGCTACTTGCGCTATGATGGCATCCAGGCATTAAGTCACTGCATATACCAATCCAAGCGCCGAAGCCAAGTACAGAACGTTGCGGTAAGTTCATGACTTTGCTACGCTCTGACCTTGCCAGGCTCGCTCAATGCGCAACATGTAAAATGCCAGTGCTTTCATGTCCCAAGCCGAGACCAGACCATCTACTATCGAGACCAGATGATTAGCGCACTCAAGGACCAATGTGCGGTCCTGGATAGCGAATGCGTTCTATGAAACGGATTTGGAGTTAAGATCTACACGGGCCATGCACTAATTTTTTTTGGAGGATTTTAGCTTAACACCTGAGCGGACGAATAGGCGCACCCACGTCTCCCCATGGCTGCATTTCGCCAGCATGGGCCACGGTTCATGACCGGGCACCTGTTGACCGCCAAAATTGCCTTTGTTAGCCAAACACAGTTTGAGTGTGGCTCATTTCAGCGCCGGGGCCACTGGCGCGCTTTTCTTCGATGGCGTTTTCAGCGCCCCGTTGACGCCACATGCCTGCATCAAATGGCTCTGTCCTCTTTCGGCCACCGGCAGCAGCGATGACAGGCAGGATGATGCCAAGAGGCAGTCGGCCTTGCTCACGGCCCCGTGGTCGAGAGTGTCAGAGCAGAAACACCACCAACGACTGCCACGAAGTTGAGCTCCAGCCACCAAAATGTCTTGCGCCTCGGTCCAATGGTTTGGCACGGCGGCAATCCGACCGTGCCGTGCTTTCGGGTCGAACTGCCAGCTCTGACATAGTCACCTGGTGCTTGTTCGGGGTGAGGGTCGCATCTAAAAAAAGACCTCGGAACGCAATTGGCCTCTAAAAATATCGCTTACCATTTTTTGGTCACGTGGCACGGAGCTTTCCATGAATTTCCTCCGACGGCTGAGAGGGGGAGGGGAGTGAGGGGGGAGGTAGCTGAGTTACCCTAGAGCCCCCACGAACAAGAACGTTAGTCAACGCTTTTGGGCTTGGCGTCAGGTCAGAATCATAGCTAGTCTCGTTGGTTTAAAAAAAGAAAACTCTCAGACGCAGTATTTCCTATTTGGGGACTGGTCGGGGCCGCATCTTCCGGTGACGTGGGCAAAATTACGAAAAAAGATGGTTTGAGTGCAGTATTTTTGGGTCTCTCAGGTGAGGCCCCCGAAACTGTGTCTTGCTTTCACCGCACTCCGTATTCTAAATAGATTTTTAGAAAAGGCTCTCACGATAGAAGCAATATTCTAGAACCACATCAGCCGCATGGGTTTATTTGTGCGTATCGCACCGGTTAAATTCATCGCACCTCGATCGGAGATTTAATCTCCTATTGGACCCCACCAACTACCTGTGCCGCAAGCCGACAGTGGGGCGAAAGACGTATATTTGACAACTTTATAGAAAACAGGCTAATTCACAACTACATTCCATAGTCTTTGTTTGAAAGTTGCGCTTCACGTTGCGCAATATTCGTGCAAGGGCGGGCAGATTTGTGGACTATTTTCACGTGGCCTGTGCGCTGACAAGTACATCCTTCGTCGGCCGTCATCCGTCCCGAGAGTTTGGGTATCACAAGCAGATTTTAGGGTCAGGTGGAATTGGCTTTTTCGGCCCCTGCACGCTCCAAGAAACCCAAAACTCGGTCGATATCTGGCATGAACTGTCTACGGGACAACTCTTTATCCGAATGCTGATGAAACTGCTGCTCAATGCCGATGGCATGACTCGTCGCTGCTCAGATAATCCATTGCATCATCCCGCATATGTCGGGTTTCATAGCAAACCCGACACGTGACTTGGGATCATTTTGCGCCAAAACACGAAGTTATTCTTGCTCAAACGGAGGCCTCGGACGAATCCAAATGGCAAGGAAAGCCCTCGGCGTGTCGTATTATCCAAAGGGGAAGGATGGGGCGGCCTCGTTAAAAAAAAAGGATTCATCCCGCCTCAACTCAGCCACGCACGGATTCCTCGGTTCCTGAGCTCCTCCTTCCAAGCTTCAGCCATCGGCGCGTGACCACTCAACAGCTTCTTCGGAATGGACGGATTCATTGGCTCTCTTTCGCAGATCGTCTGGTACTTGCAGCGACTCGTTGGGGGGACCCTTACCTTGACACAATCTAATCGGGATTGCGACCGTAGGGGGCCAGTGAGGACGGTGCGGTGCGACGCGACGCGCAGTAGGGTCCCGCCGTTTCGTCTCAACTCACAGAAGTCATCCTGCTGCTGCAACGCGTGGGATAAGCTTAATTTAAGGGGGAAACGTGAGTGAGATTATGGTATGGCAGAGGCAGCAGAGCTGGCCCGTCGTTGCAACGAACACCAGAGTGATGCGCGGTTCCTTACTTAGTAAGCTCATGCAAACTTTGCTTTTGCTGGCATCCAACCACAACACCGCACTTTGGCGTCGTGAGGAGCGGTATAATTTGCCATTGTCGATGGAAAAGTGATGAGGTGATGAAGGAGTTAGTTTTTTGTTGTGAGGATGAGTAGCTCAACTGCGCGGGGTCATTTGGAACTACCGTGATTCTATGATGCCGTAATGTCCCAAATTGGTGCAAAAGAGGCGCTCATCCTCGGCCGGACCATTCGGACTTTGCATGGAGCTGAGCTGTTGCATCGCCCTTTAATGATCCATTCTGACCCATATAAGCGTGTAAGACTTGGCAAACAATGCTGTATGCTGGTTGACTGCACCCTTGACGGTGTTGGGGCCAGTTTGGTCTTGCGGCAGCCAGCTGGCATTGGAGGAAATCCCGGAGCTCGCTCCCTCTTCGAGCGCGCAGCGCAGCTGTGTATTGGTGGATACTGTTGGACATGTCGTGGACGAAAATGCAACTGTCGAGTGGGTTGCCAGCGCAAAGAGTTCCAAGGATGCCGACCGTGCGGTGTCTTGTTGCGTCAATGGGGGGGACATTGGGCGTTGGGCTTTTTGCAACGAGGCCCTTGTTGGGAAATGCCCGACATGTGACGATGTGAAACATGATTAGCCGCGATGCTTCTGACTTGCTCGAGAAAGAAGAAAAAAAAATGATGATTGATGGTGGTATTTGCTTTTTCTTACCGCACCCACGTTGGCTGGTTGCACCGTGGGATTCAGGCTCAGCATCTCGTCGGAGATGTGATGCTGAGATGGGCGGCGCGGGGAAGAGCGATTACATGGAGCGTTTCGGGTACCTGCAATGGGATGTGCTACAGCAGAGGGAGCAAGAGGGAAATTAGACGTCTGAGGGTTCATCTTGAGTGTGCACCCGGCGGTGTCACAACAGGAAATACATATTGGCAATCAGTGCGTCTGAGGGCGTCAGCACGGAACGCGGGTGGGTTGAATCCTGATGCAACGAGGGCTAAAACTCTTCCAAGATTTTTTTTTTCAGCTCAAGCGAAGAGCACAGTGACGCAACAATCTGGTGACGGGGAGTAGCATCCAACCCCATGTCGAATACCGCGACGAGTCTAGATGCGGGGAGAGAGGATAAGACGATGTGTAGTTTTTCAGGCCATTGGACGGTGATTGTCTTACAAGCATTTGGTTCGACGACGCCAAGCGAAGCGCACCAACAGATACACAGGGGAAAATGCACCCGGAGTGGTATGCCAATACAGGTTTTTTGCTTGATAATACGAAATTTCCCGCCAGTTAGTACGGAATGCAATTATGGTTTCATTGCACGCTGCGAGCTGCACCCGTGGCTCGAGCGCACGCGGCCATGATTGGCGACGTGCCGTCTGACACGGGCCGAAGGGGGATTGACAACAAACCATCTGGAGAAGCGCATAAGTCAGGTTCAGACGGTTGCACTCGACACTACCGTAGTATCGAAACGGCGCCCCGGCGCTCCCCCCCCCCCTCCGCAGTTGGGGAATGAGGGGGCTTATCTATCGTCTCGATGATCTTTGGCTTACTCTGGCTAGCCGAGCTGCCATTGCGTCCGGGTCTTGTTGAGACTAGAGTGAGTACATGGTGACACGTGCGGAGGGCACCTGCGTACAGCTACAGGGAAGCCCGTTCGGTGCCCGGGCGGCGGCCTCGGGGAGGGAACATGGCATGACTGGCCCGGTCAAATGATAAAAAGACTCACGGGTGCAAAATGCAGTGCGCTGTGGGCCTGGCGCGGCGTTGCACAAGGTAAGCGCACATATTTTTGGCGCATGTGCACATACATGGACGAGACGGGGACAGGGCGGGGATAGCTTCGCTGCTGCCGACGGAGTTGTTATTCCTTGGGGCCGACATTAACATTAAGGGGCGCTGCATTTTCACAGTACAGTACAGTGACACAAAGAGTGGGCTCTCTTTTTTTCTTTTTTTCTTTTTTTTTTTTGCCCTCCCTCGCATGCTACGGCACCTGCGGTGGAGGCTTGGCCCAGTGTGAGATTGATTCATCTGACAAAGATACAACACAATGATGCTGGGCTTAGCGCTGGAACGTGCATGTACTTGGCTGACTGATACGAGCAGCCACACTTGGGCGCCCGTCAGCCATGACCTGAGCCTTATTGGTGAGCCCAATCACATCCCGGCTAACCTGCATCCAGCATGCATCGGCCTGCATCTCAGCTCGCGATGATCACTATTTGGTACTTGCAAGCTATGGTTCCTGTCGTGTCGTCCAGCTGAGGGGGGGATGGTGCTTTGCTTTGATGGTCTCACAACTTATTAAAAGGCCTCTTTTCCCCTTCATTTTCTGATTCCCATCTCCAGCATCATCACAGCCCAAACAACACAAACACACACACCACACTCGTTTCTTAGCTTCGCTTTTTCACTAGCCATGCATTGGTTTCTCTCGCTCACTATCGCGGCCCCTCTGGCCCGCCTCGGTATGGCTCTGCCCTACGAGGCGAACGCCACAACGCCCACCGCGACCCCATCTGCAACGGAGAGTGCGGTGGCCACTCCCACCCCTCCTCCTCCGTGCCAGCCCATCATCAACCCCTCCGAGGAGGAGACGACGGACAAGAGGTTCTTCCGCTACGGAAACGCCTTCATTGTCGACAAGGACCTCTACAAGGCCTTTGAGTACATCTCCGAGGACTACATCGTGCGTCATCCCCACCCCCACTCCAGTCAAATCTTTTTTGCTTCGACCACCCAGCTAACACCATCCGCAGAACCACCACCCCGGAGCTGAAAATGGCCCTGCTTTCGCTTTTTATGATCTCAGCACCCTCTGGCCCCCGACCAACATCAGTGTCGTGCGCATCGCCTTCAAGGGTGACACGGGCTGGCTCAACTACTTTGCCAACGGCACCGAGCTCGTCGACCGCTATCGTTTTGTCGACGGATGCATTGTTGAACACGTTCGTTCCCCTCCCCACCCACCAACCAGGTGTAACCTTTGCGTAGCAGTCGCTAACCTCTTGTGCAGTGGGATGCCGGTGAAGTTTTCCCTTCTGACAGCGTGTTTGCTTAGTTTAGAAGATACCCACCGTGGCAGCTTATGCCCGACATCTGAGCAAGGACATGTGATATTATGAAAAAGGATCCATCAAGATGACGCAAGAAGCGTTATAAAGGGACTTAATGTTCTGGTTACAATGTATCATAGATCGCGTTAGAAAATATACAATGGAGTCTTTTTCATTCTGTAATCTGTTGATCTTGATGTGCATCTTGGCCTTTACAGCTTTACGACCATGCCATGGTTTCAGTCCTGCGTCGCAGACCTGATGGAATAATGATGTGAGAAATGCATACTTGTAACACTAAAAGTGCATATGCGTTTGCACCATGGGGCCAGGATGAACCGTAATCTGACGCGCTATAATAACAACTGTATCCCGAAGCACAATACCGTATCATCTCGCAAAATAGGACTATGTAGTGGAGCACCATTTTGCGCCCCCCCTCCCCCCCGAGTTGTGGCTGTCAATAACCATCATCATTGGTTATTCTGCTCGATTAGCTTGGTCGTTGACTGAGGCTCTGAGAGCTGCACTCGCTTGTGTGTGTGTTGTGTGTAAGCATTGCCAGGTCGTTGTGATGTTTGTGGAGGAAGGAAGCTCTTTCCTCTTCACGGTCCCTCAACCTTTTTATCATTGCGTTGGGCCCAGCAAGGTGTGAGCCTTCTCCGATGGAAGCTCTCACAAAGTTTGGTTATGCCCTATTCAAGCCTTGAGAATATGTTTGCCATGAACCTTTATGGCCTTATGAAAAGCTTAACCGCCGGTATCACAGCATTAACTCAGCCCGGTACCAAGGTTCAAGAAACTCTTTAAGACGGTTCATCACAGTCGCGCCATTTTGGTCACTATCACAAGGCTAGGCAGCAGTCTCATTGTTCCTATTCTCATTGTTGCGACCCTTGGCCCCACTGATCACTGTGTCCCTCTCTCTCGAGAGGCTGCCCTCACTAGTAGAGCATATATTTAATACAATTCGATCAAGCTTCGAAACGAGGTTTTTTTCCGGCTTCGAAAATCTGTATGAGGCGACTCACGAGTTGGGTCAAGTGGGACGGCCTAAAAACCTATCATCCACGTGAACTCTTGCTGCCATTTACTTTTAGTTCTTTTGATAATCTCCACAAATATTTAACGCAAGGAAATAATAAATAACTATCCTAGTAAGATGGCGAGAGTATTTACTAAATCACACTGGACTTACATTACTTAATGTTCGACGATGTGGTGTATCGTTGAACTTCAAATTCTCCTTCTCCAACGTCGAGTTATATGTGAACCCCTCCTGGGCTTATAAGACCCGAAAAACCCCAACCGCGTCTTCGTAGGTTTCGGCTATATAAAGTGGCATAGGAGGATTTGTTCTTGCACCAACCCCTCCACCACACCATCTGAAGGAAAGATAGTTTTGGCGGATCTACTACCGGTCTCCTCTCTTCGACATGGAGACTTTCAAGCGCACTTAGGAGTCGCCGTGGCTGCAAAGTGGGCAAGCAAAAGCCCTGAATCAATTTATTTCTAGGTTAAAAAATAAGCGGTTGGCTCAACCAGGTGATCCAGGAGCCAGGCCACAGAGGTGGCATACAAATAGTGTTCAACAATATGTTTGGTCGTGAAAATCTTGTCCGCCCTGAATCAATATAGAGACTCAGACCTTGAAAGAGGTGCCAGGACGATGGCATATCATTATTCACCGAATGCTATGTTTGTGTTTAAATGCATCTTCCCGGGCCTCTCCATTGCCGCCCAAACTAAAGCGGAAGAAGCCTTCTTCAATGGGCCAAAGCAAAATATCGGCCTTGGTATGCTTGATATGGGAAATCTGGGGGTCCCACAAGCGCTGCTGTGGGTTGATCTCGTATTGCGGGGCACCCTCTTTCCAAATGGTTGTTAGAATGCCATCCGCATGGCATGTCGATTGGTTCAAGGTCTGCGGTTACATATAATGCCAAATTATGATTGACAGGAATCCCGAGTATCACAGATCCGGCGCCGGATATGAAATCTTTGGGCAGAAAGCAATGCACCCTTGCGGCTAAAACTGGGATGCTGGCATGATGACTTTCATACAATCCAACCCTTGAATCAAGGTACTTCCACAGTATGGCCACTGCACAAGTTGACCTGGTCAAAATAATGACTATCTCTAAAGCAAAAATACTCCTGAGAAAGAATGCTAAGAGGAGTAAATCTATTTGGGCATTATTTTTTTCATTTATTTGGGAAAAGGGTTCTAAGACCTACGGTCTTTGGCAAGGGCCCTATGCAACAAAGTGTTGGACTGACAATCACTCAAAGGTTGGATCGTGCCAACGGAATGTCACATGTCATTACAAATCTATGACCTTGAGAATTTAGGCTGTGCAATTTGTATGTAAGAATAATACAACCGCACTATCATGAGTCTAAATTTGGTCCGGCTCAACCGTGCCGGGTGTTCCCTTGGTTCGATGCCATACCCATTGTGGCAAAATTGAGCCGCGCTTCTCTCACCGCCAAATAAAAGCAGGTTCTCATTGACCAAGAATGGTCCTCGCAAAAAAAAGGCTGTGGGCCGCAGCCAGCCACTCAGGCATGAAATAACAATTCGCACACCGAGCTAAGCCAAAACTGGACCCAACTTTGATGCTCGCTTCTTCTCATGCGGGTGCGATTTTCTAATGTGCGGTGTGGTGGGCCGCCAAAATACCTACAAGCTCGCTACAGGTGGCACCTAGGGCTGGAGACACGCTAACCAGTTAAAGATTTTTGCCAACCCAACTAGCGTCTTCCCCTCATTCATAACTTAACTAATGAACCAAGCTGATGCTGGTCTCACTTATCCCACCCGTTAGTTTTGCTATCTCGGGACTAAACGCATCATATTCCAGGTGCCAAGAATAGCACTTATCCTCGACCATGAGCATTCGTCTCGCGCCCTCGAAATGCCATCCATGAACGTTGCGTCTAGCATTGCTAGCTTAGCAACCCGTTCCGAGACTGTTTTCATCCAGGGAACAAGATATGCAAAAGATGTCAGAGGGGCGGAGAGGGAAGTGAAAAGCCTGCTAGGAGAAGTAAGAGGAGCCAGCCTGCTTCTCCGACACTTGTACATGGTCGCAGTAGGATTGGAGGAAGAATCTACTCCTGCAGCCAATGTCGAATCGGCGGATGAACCGATTCTTAAGCTCCATTTTATTCACGAGTGCCAGAGTCTGTTTGACCGTCTTTATCATGGCTTCGATAAGAATGAAAGAGGCGCGGCGGCATCATCTGATCTGGAAAATATCCAAACGCACTTACAGTGGCCATTTTCATCTCGGGAGTCTGATGAACTCATCGAACGCCTTCAACGGCTAAAAAGTACCATTAACCTTGCTTTGGCAGCTGGATCCTTCAGGAAGCTCAAGCAGCTTTTATCCCAACACGTGGAAATAGATGCTGTTGTCAAGAACGTTCAACAGCACGAGAAAAAGATCATTGACATACAAACAACCATCACCATCGATGCGAACCGGCAAAATGTCCTCAACCATTTTAATCAGGCTGATCCTCGATCAGAGTTTGAAAGGAACCAGAGGCTTCGGCACCCGTCAACCTGCATGTGGCTGATCCAGAGCCAGTTGTTCCGAGAATGGTATGATGTGCTTGGCTCAAGGATTTGGTTTACCGGGGTCCCTGGTGCCGGCACATCGATCCTGGCGGGGGCCATCATCGTGGAGTGTCTGCAGAATCCCGACAACTCTAAACGCGGAGTGGGATACTTTTTTTGCACCCACAGAAACACTAGGACGCATGATCCAATTAACATACTCTCGTCATTGGCTTCTCAGCTATCACGGCAAAACGAAAGAGCGTATAAGCTCCTGAGGAATTATTACGACAGCCTCGTTGCAGACAATTCTGACCCAGCGACTCCAACATTGGACGGAATACTTCAGACGCTGACCGAAATATGCGGCTCATTTGAACAGGTTCATATTGTAATTGATGGCGTGGACGAGTGCGGAACACATGTTGAGACTATGGCACATTGCCTTCAGGTGCTGGCAGCACATACCTCAAACACTAGTACGGCTGTATTTAGTGGAGATGAGCCCTCGATTCGACGACACATCGGACCTGACGTCGCCATCGTCGCCCTAGAAGCACAGAAAGACGATATCCGGGCATATGTTTCCTGGGAACTGGATGAACGCATTCGGCAGAGAAAGTTGAAACTTCGACACATCGCCCTGAAGCAAGAGATTTTGACACGCATAGTGGACCAAGCCAACGGAAGGTAATGGCGATACACTCTCCCTGTTTGCATTGATGGACCTGGGCTAATTTCCAATAAAGGTTCCGTTGGGCTGCTTGCCAATTAGATTATATGTGCGAGCTTCCAACAGACAAGGATCGAAAACGAGTTTTGCAAAGCCTTCCACCAACTCTTACGGCTACCTACGAAAGAATTCTGATGGAAGTTGAACGTTCATCGCAGAGAGTAAAGTTACTTGTGCAACGCACCCTCAAACTCATCGGTGCTACAGAGCCGCTTCATATTCAAGCCATGTGCGAGGCATTGTCGGTTCCAGATGACTCAGAAGTCCTCGGAGATGTTGTTATAACCAAAGACGAGATTATAAAGCGATGCGGAGGCCTTGTTCGAGAATCCAACGACGGTGAATCAATTGAGTATGCTCACCTATCGGTCTTTGAATTCCTTCGAGATGTTTGCCCTACGCATCCTCAGCTTAGCGGATACGGCATCTCCGACAACATCTCTTGTGAGATGCTTGACAGCCTTTGTCTTCGGTTCTTAACGACGAGCAAGTTCGATAGCCTACCGAGTACAACCGACGATGCACTTCGATGTATCAAGGAGAGGATTGAGTCGCACCCCTTTTATGAAGAAGCAGCCAGACGGTTGCCGAGATTGATGTCGGATGACAGACCACCCTGCACCTCAGACCAGCTCTTTTCATTATTTTCAGCAACTAAAACGTCGGCATTTTCCTCTTGGGCCATTACGCTTGTTCTTCATTGGATAAATCCACATTGGAGGGAAACTCTTGACGGAACTGGAGGTCTCCCAATTGAAGGGTCTGACGAATGCGGCTGGACCACCATCGTTTCAGCCATTCTAGATCCCGACTTCACTCCTTTACACATGGCTGCCGCTCTGGGCTTGGGGCATGTCTGTAGCGAATTGCTAGAGGCTACAGATGTCAACCTTGTGAGCAAACTGGGAACGCCCTTGCATTTTGCGCTCGGGTCTCGCCTAATATTCGAAGCCCATGTGGAAGAAGAGTGGGACAAACTGCCATGGAATCCACGAGAAGGAAAATATCCTATGCGAGACGCGCAATGGGCCTTGGCTCGTCGAGACACGGTACTTGTGCTTTTGGAAAAAGGGGCCAGGGCCGACTTGAACCCGACACTTTCAACCTGGCCTTGGCCGTCCACCTTGATGTCGCTGGCTGTCGTGTCATCGGCTCCAAATAAAGACTTTGAGGTTGTCTCCGATCTCATCAGGGCCAACGCCATTCTTGAAGAAGATGATTTGGGCGTCTTTTATGAGCTGTATAATCACATCATATTTTGGGATGGGTTCAAGGAGTTTAACGATTCTATTTTGAACATGCTCCAAGCTCTTGAATCCACAAACGCTACCGACGGTCTCAACGCGCACCTGTATAAGATGACGCTGGAATTCTCCGAGGTCCTGGCGTTTGATGCATACCAAGTCGAAAATGGCGTTTCTGATGAATTTGTTAACGATGATCTGGCAAAGGAATACCTGTATCAGATTACCAGGAAAAGCGATGTAGGAAAGATGGCCAAGTTTCTACGTGGGCCCCGAGCTGAACTCGTCAAGTCGGTTGGCTTTAGCGACAATGAGCCCAGCTGGACTCTGCTCCACTGCGCTGCATGGTATGGGTCGACAGAGATTATGCGCATGCTGTTGGAGGCAGGGTGTGACCCCAACCATGCAGACAAGGATGGGAAAACACCTCTCCATCTCTGCAAGGTTGGACACATATTGCAAGTCTTGATACAGTTCGGCGGCTCGCCATTCATAGCGGACAAAGGAAACTCTACGGTGTGGGAGTACTTTGTTTACCACGGAAAAGCTGACATGATCAGGGTTCTCCTTGAAACGGCGGACAATGAAAAGATAGTACGAATGGAGACAGGCATGAATCACAAATTGATCGATCTGGCACTGGAGCGAAATCATCAAGAGGTCGCACTCCTCTTATTGTCGCATAATCATCCTGAACCGGTTTTCCAGCACCAAAAGTCTATTTACCGACCGGCTGCCAGGTTCAACTCTCTAGAATTCGTCAAACAGCTGGTCGACCTTGGAGTTGTCGCCGATGGCATCGATGACTTCTCAGGCAACCCACTCCACCACTTGTCGGATAATCCAGACTTTAGGGTTGTCGAAATTTTGGCGACTATGTTTCCACTGGATCAAAGGAGACAGAAGGATAACAGGACTCCCTTTGAATTAGCAGTCCTTGAAGCTGCATACAGAGGCTGCTGGCTCAGCGTTGAAGTTTGCCTGGCGTTGCTTCCAGAGGATAGCCTGACAACGCCTTTCGGGGCGACCGAATTGTGGATATTCCTATGCGAAAATGTCCTTTGGGCTATGTTGAGTTCGCGCTCAAATTCAGAGTATACTTGGCTTCAGGATTTGTTCATCTACGTCATCGAAAGCGGCATCGTCAGGCTCTTCGAAGAGGAGACACAGGCCTCCGGCCTAGTTCTATTTTCCGAGCATGCCATATACGCGCCAGGTAATAGTGCCAAAAGGCTGGAGTTGTTGGGGCCAGTCAGCGATACCGGCGGTGCGGAGATAAAGCTTCTACCTAATTGGAAATGGATATCTGCCGTCTTCAGGCGGATAGCACGAGGATCTGACCTTTTATCTATGGACGAGAAGGAACACTCCGTCATGGTTGCAATACTCACCGAGTCTATCATCCACAACGATGACGATATGATCGCCCAGCTCTTGCAAATGGGCGTGAGCGTCCATGGGACATCCAACCGCTTTTCTCCCTTGGAAATCTCATGCTTTCCCCAGGTAGATCTAAGCGAGGCAAACTTTGACTATATTCTATCTCATGCCGATGCCGATCTAGTGAGCCTTGGAAATGAGGCATATGAAGGACATGGGCTTCTTCACTTTACGGCCGGCAACAGAAAAATAAAAGGGTCAGTGTGGAAGCTTCAAAGACTTTTGCAAGCTGGCGTCGATTGCAATCTTCCACTATCAAAAGACAATGCCTCGCCACTTGTCCATCACATTCTCAGCAAGTCTGCTGAGACCGCAGAGGTCCTTATAGATCATGGGGCTGACCTATGGGTGGCCAACTCTCTGGGCTTTGATGCTCCATTAGCCGCCACCTGGACTAGAAACCAGCGGTTACTGGCCAGAATCCACATGTCTACTGAGGGAAACACTCCTCCTCGAGCGTGGGATCATCGTTGGAAGTCTGATCTCGATGGTGAAGATTTGGCCGGCGGAAACGCCCTTCACATAGCTGCCTTATGGGGCCACCTTGACTCCATGGAATACTATCTCGAAGAGGGCCTTTTGACTGACTTGGATGTGACCGACGCCGAACTTCAGACTCCTGCTCACTATGCGGCTTTGTTCGGAAAATCCGAAATCATCGAGTACCTTGGAAATAGAGGTGCCGATATCAATGCTACCTCAATTTTCCGGGAAACACCGTTGCACCTAGCCGCTAAGGCAGGCCACCTAGACACGGTAGGGACTTTGCTGCAGTTCGGTGCCCTTCAATCAGCCTGCTCATCAGGGTACACTCCCCTCGTCTATGCCCACATATCTGGGGACGCATTACTGTTTGAGATGTTGACATCCAACCGTTACCTTACCAAACCAGGTCCTATCGGCTCTAAAGAGCTCTCCATAATGGCTGACGGACTTTCTGAAGCTATCCTAAACGATGATGTCGATAAATGTCAAATGTGGCGAGATCTAGGCTGTCCGTTAGACATTGAGCTTAAGGGCTTTCCCGATTCTACACCACTATTCAAAGCTATCGTTGACGGGAAAAGTCTAGAATTGATAGATTGGCTTCTCTACAATGGTGCAAATGTCTCGGCCGTGTTGCCAGACCACCACAAAAGCCATCTGTGCACGGCCCTAGAAGCTGCCATGTCAAAACCGAGACTCGATCCTCTCTTGCCCGTTTTGGTCGCAAGGTACTTTGATGAGGGGGGAAACTTTCCTAATATGGACTACAGTCCTATTCATATTGCTGTGGAAAGCGGAAATATCGACGGGATGCTGATGGTTCTCGAGGCCCTCCAAGATTGGGAATTTGATCAAGGATACCCCGTGTAAGTGTTTTCAAAAGAACGGAGGAATTTAACAGAGCTAACGATGGTCCAGTCTATCGTCAGATCACAGAAATACGGATGAGAGAAAATTGAGTCTTATACGCGCCGCAGTGAATCAAAAGGACGTCAGATTTAATGGCGGTACACCACTCCACGTGGCAGCGAGAGAGAACGATGTTGAAGCCGCCGAGTTCTTAATTGACAACATGGCCGACATTGATGCGCCAGATATTCACGATGCAACGCCTCTGTTTGTGGCATGTGCATCTAGATCGACTGACGTGGCCAAGTTGCTTCTAAGGCATGGTGCTCGAATTGATACATTGAGTATTCAAGGAGAAACACCACACATGGCCGCTTGTAGAGTAGGCGCTTGGAAGATTGTTCACTACATGCTTGAGCATTGCAAAGTGAGCACACGGCCAAACCATTACCGTCGCAACTCCCTCTCCTTCATGTTGTGGGCAGAGCCTCCTCCACCAATGGAGACCTTTCTGCTGCTCTTGTCTAAAGGGTTCGATCTACACCAAACAGATTTGGATGGCTTCAGCACTATCCACTGGCTGGTCGGACACGACTCTTCCGAGTACTTGGAAGCAGTCTTGGACAGATATGCTGACTCTCTGCTATGGAGGGATATCAGATGGCCCGTGTCACTCCTCGACCAAGTGTACGAGTTCCCAATCCGGGCTCTAACTAATATATCGAAAAAGCTGCCACTGCTTCGAAAATATCTCAACGACAATCAAATGCGCTATATATCCGACTTGGCTTTCCCTGGAAAACACAACCTTGTATGCCAGGCGGCATGCTGGGGCATAATTGAGGCCCTAGAGAACTTTATCCAACACGGGGCGGATGTCAAAAAGTCATGCCCGGAGCACGGGTCACTTTTACAGGCGGCAGCCTCCAACTCGAGGCTGGAGACTGTCAAGTTTCTAGTGCGTAGTGGCGTATCAGTTCCACGGGAGATTGACAAACTCTTCATCAACAGACTTGCGGAGAAGAAGATAAACTTACCAATTTTGTATTGGCTTTCACAAGGCAGATATTTCGAGCAAAGGCGTCTCGCTTTCCATCAAGCAAGTGGAGAAGAGCGGAAGATTGTGAATTGGTCGGGTATCGTCACTATTAGAGTACCAAGCAAGTGGGAGTGGCGGCGACCGAAAGATATGGATGTGCAAGGGACACTTATCCCTAGCCTCGCAGAGAAAGTCGTACACGGGGGTAGTATTGTAGGGTCTGCTGAAAACTCGAGGTTTCTTTATATCGTTCGAGATGTATGACATGAAACTCGGACGTAAACTGGAAATAGGCATTGGGTTAGGATATGTGGTTCTTTTGCTTTAGGAAAGGTTAGGAAAGGATAGATATTAGGCCAATGATGGGAATTTAAACAATTACCAACACCTAACCTTTCACTCTTGCGTGCATTCCGCAACCAAAGTTACTGGCGCGATTGCCCTACGAGGCCAAGACCCTCTATCGCTCATCTATCCACGAATAAGTCAATATTCCGGTTACTCTGTGTGGCAACAACAGCCGGATCAACTTAACCAACAACAGGGATAACTTGACGTTGGGGCTGAGCGCTTGCGACACAGACAATCATCAATATGCTTTCGACCTTTGGACCTTGAAAAGTAAGTTACTAAGACACATTATAACTCTCGGCGTTTAATCCGAGCTCCGACCTTGCTACCTGGAGGAATGATTCGGAATAATTGCAAAACAACTCATATTCGGTATAATCTTGACAGCCCCCTCAATGTCAATTAATTCGATTTCATATGCACGAAGCATGATTGTGACTCCAGCCCTTCATTCCTGTTTGGCAAAGGACTGGCCTGGACTAGCCTTGGGCCCCTTACCATAAATATAGCAATATCCTTCAGTACCCCCCAAAAAAACCTTGGCATGATAATGGTCTTGTGATGTGTGTTTGGAAGTTGGTTCTGCAGCCCCACCAGGTTTTCTGGCAGGGCCGCCGTTTGGGCCATTTTGGTGCTAAATAGACCTTACCTACCCATGCTCCAAAAAAATGAAGCAGATGCGACGGAAGCAAAATCAAAGGTCCCACCGGGGTTCGAACCCGGGACCTAAACCGTACTGGGCGATATATTGCCTGTGAAGGTTGCGTCATACCACTAGACCATAGGACCTGATTGGATTGATTGGACACGAGACGTCCTCGAGGAGAATCTACAACCATGCCATCCACGATGAGGTTCTCGTCGCCGTCTGTTCCATCAAGACACTGAAGAAGAAAGCTGCTGAAGAATGTACGTGATTTGATCTTACCATGGGGAAGGAGTTAGGCCACTAATAATTACCCTTAAACCCCAAACACTGTCTGAGAAATTGGCCTGACAATGACCAGGTCGGCTCGATCGCTCGTCAGTCGCGACAGTTCAAACCAGCATTACAAGAGAAAATACGCATTTCCAGGATTATGTGGCGACTGAAGAAACAAGATGCTTTCACGCATGTACTTGTCGGAATTGCCGTCTCATTTTGACTATCACCACAACAAAGAAAAGCACTCCAAACCGTTTCAGAATGACAAGCCGGACAAAGACTTTCTCTAAGGCAGGAGCGCCTGCGTCCTTTCTCTGAAAGGTGCTTACTTGCTATTATTAGATCGAATTCTCTTATTTTCGAGTTTGTGCGTCCTGACAAGGTAGTTGAGGTCACAATCAATGTCCGCCCATGCGAGCGCGCAAGGAGTCTGTGAAAGAGAACACAAAAAGGCTAACTGGGATAGCTATGTCATAAATATGTCCCCCCTAGCGCTCTGTTATTTTAAGGTTTTGGAATTTGATTCCATTCACAACATGTTGAAACAAGGGACTCGGAAAGTTGGTTCCTTTGTCTTATTGTCTGTGCCCGTTTGCCAGATGGAATTACTGCGGTGATAGTTGCTTATCAGCCAACCCCTCCACCTATTTATATGACTCGAATATTTTCTTGTGAAAAGTCAGAAGGAACATTCCAACACAATCCCAACGATGACGGCCCCAAATTCCAATTCAAGGCTCCTTCAGCTTCCCGTGGAACTCCAAACCATTATTGGTTCTTTTTGTAATACATCAACACTGAAAACTTTGACAACGCTTTCCAAGGCATGCCGTGCCATCTTCGCGCCACCTCTTTTCCTACATGTTCAATTGTGTAACCACATAAAAGGTGACAACTCCTGCCACATGGACACCTTTGCCAATTTATACAAGATGGGGGGCTTAGTAAATGTTTACCAATTCATTAGGTATGTCAAATCTGATGAAACGCGCCGGTAGTCGAGTATTAACGTATCCCAAGATTTGCCCACTTCAGAATTATGGGCAAGTCGGCGTGGTCACAAGGGAGATCATCCCTTGCAGACTTTCTGGGATGCATCAAGCAGTTCATCGAGAAAATGGGACCTCTCCAGATGGTTTTCCTGCAACTGGTCCTTTTTGATGGGAGTGACAACGTTCTTCTCCACCACTGCTTGAGCGGACCTGGAAAATGGAAGATTTCCAAACTCAGACTAATCGCTGATCCCTCTTACTCATCTAAAATACTTGAAAAATGCCAAGTCGACACTCTTGAGGCGGTACAAATCGAACTCAGCAAAACATTTAGGACAGCGTACATCACATCATCTGATAATGAATACAGAACTTTGGTCAAACACCACCCGAACTTGACCAAGCTCTTTGCGAATGAATCTGAGAATGATGAGATCGCCGCCAAGTTAAAGGACATGCCGACACAGTTGTACCAAGCATTATTGACTAGAGCACCCAAGGACTTCAAAAATCTCCAGAGCTTAGGTCTAGGAAATTTGATGGGCGGCAGGTTCATTCACTGGGGGAAGAACAGACGGGTTCTACGTCATGAACTGGTAAAGAGCCTTTTCCACTTTCCTTTACCCAGCTTCTAACCCAAAGACTAATATTTGTTTCTTAGAATACGGGCTTTGAACGTGTCATCAGGCGGCTCCAAAAGTTCCCCAAACTAGTCGAATTCTCCTTCTCGATTTCTGAAGTGACGGTGTGCTATATGACGACAGCCGAGGATCGAAATGATAGCAGCGAAGACGATGAGCCTTCTGAACCCTTTGAAATACAACCTAGAAATGCCGCGTGCATGGCCTGGTATACTGCCTTGATAGGAAAAATTGCAGAGGAGGTGCCCCGACTTCGCAAAATCAACATTTGCTTGACCTCCGGGTGCATCACGGGGTCGAGGGCACAAGATGGCGATGTGATGGATGTCAAAGCGAAATGGACACCTCTCAGTAAAAGCAACGCTTACGACAGTGGTGCCACATTGGCGAGACAATTTTGATGAGTAGATGTACTCAACCTGATCAATTAGAGAATCCCTAAGAATAGACTACAATGCTGATTTCTTTGCACGGAACATTGACAACCACTCAGCACAGACAGGCCCGAGAAGCAGCACCAAACAGTGCTCACCGCCGGCCATTAGGACATCTTCAGCACTGAACGAAGCGCAACACGAGTTAAGCTCTGTTGGAGACTCGCGCTACGATTGTACCGATGCCTAAATAAAGGCCGCAGCGCGCATTGTGGCACTAATGATCGCTGTCCGAGTGAGTTCCGGCCTAGCCTTGGCCTTTCGGCGTTGCCCCAGTCCCGTCCACCATGCCTGATGCGGCAAGCCCCATTGCCCTCCACCCAATCGCGCCTCGACCGCTGTCCGACGAAGTCCGGTGCAAGCCTCAACCCCGAGTTCTCAGACATGCACAGGTTGGCAGGTGTCATCATCAACATGCAGCCTAACCTTCAGTGCGAACTTTCATCTCTCATTTTCAGTATTTAATGCACGACTCGTCCGTTCCTTTGACTCTGCACAACAAGTTCTCTCTCATTTATCATTTTCCAATTACTCAACTACTACCTTACCCAAACCGCCCAACATGTCTAAGATCTTGACTATTTTCGGTGCCACTGGACGACAGGGCGGTTCCGTCTTGAAGGCAGCCCTCGCAGACTCTGCTCTGACAAAGGAGTTCAAGATCAGAGCAGTCACCCGAGATGCTTCCAAGCCCTCTGCTCAAGCCCTTGCCAAAAATGGCGTTGAGGTTGTCTCGGTAAGATTTTAAACTGGCGAAATACACATGACAGTTCTAACATCCACAAAGGCCGACATGAGATCCAAGAGCTCGCTTTCCAAAGCGTTGACCGGCTCTCACACCATCTTCCTCGTCACCACGCCCGACTTTGCTTCTGGCCTCGGATCCCAGGAGAAGGTCCACGGGCAGAACGTGGCCGATGTCGCCGTCGAGCTTGGCGTTTCGCACCTCATCTATTCCTCCCTGCTGCACGTCACAGAAACCACCAATGGCCGCCTCAAGCACGTTGTGCACTTTGACGACAAGGCAGAGGTTGAGAGATACATTCGATCCAAGAACATTGCCAGCTCCTTCATTCTCCCGGGCTACTTCATGAGCAACTTCACTGACCTTCAAATGATTAAGAAGGGAGAGGACGGTGTTTACACCCTGGCGTATCCCGTTAGCGATGCAGCCAAATTCCCGCTCATTGATGCTACATCTGATATCGGTGAGTGGCATGACCCCAGGTTTTTAACATACCATCGCTAACAATATTCTAGGCAAGTATGCTGTTGCAGCCATCAAGAAGCAGGACAAAGTCGTTGGCAAGCAAATCCTTGCCGCAGCGGGCTACTACACGCCCAGCCAGATTGTATCCGACTTTGAGCAGGTCACCGGCAACACCGCACGTTTTGCCACCATCGCGGCGGAGGTGTACAAGGGCTTTCTACCGGGCCATCTTGCTGACGAAATGTTGGAGAACCACCTCTTCATCGAAGAGCCGGGATACTATGCTGGCCAGAGTCTCGACGAGAGCCTGGAACTTTTGGCCGATGTCGGTTTGAAGCCGACCACCTGGAAGGATTTCTTGATCGCCAACAAGGCCAAGTTTGAGTAGAATATCTATTCAATTTCCTAACAGTTTGATGTCGGGATTATGATGAGCATCCGAACGGACTGGGATCCACGCTAAGGACAAGGGTTCATGTCTACCATCAGATTTGTCTTTAAATTGACATTTCAAACGGACTAGTGGAGAACTTAGAAAACTGGAATACGAAAATAGACAAATAAATGGCTAATGAAATGATATATTTTGCGTGACCTGACCTTTAAAAATTCTGCAGTCAGAGAAACTGCGACGGGAGAGGAACCAATTGCAAGTTCTAAAAATCCTAGATCCACCAGCTTATTTTCCATCCGTTTGATTCCCATCCAGCTTTTTTCTCAGCCAGGGAATTTCCTCCAAAGAATACCGGTAGGCGCGAAACAGGGCATTAGATTCTCCCGGAAACATCTTGGCCGTTGCCTCATCAGGATACGCGGCAAAGTGCGGGTTAATGTATTCCCAGCAAATATAACCATCGGCATTGACTTCGAAGATTCGACCGAATGCACTCTCACACAAGAGAGTGTTCCCATTGGCAAGCCTTTGTGCACTTCCCATGAACGGTGTGAAGAAGTAGAGCATCTGCGAACGATCGCGGTACTCCCAAACAACCTCCTTGCTTGTCCGATCGACCTCGATGGCGCGAGTGTATGTGATGGACTCGCCGTTGCGAAATGCACCGTTGTCAAAGATGAGAATGTTGCCGTTTTCTAGCTCGGTGGCATTGTGCTGCTGCGCAAGAACTTCGGGACCAAGCTTCCACACAATGTCGCCGGTGGACTTCTCAATGATGACGACGGCTGACACGGACCGCATGGATGCCAAAATATGCTTTCCATCACTCATGGGAAGCACCGAGTTGATGAGAGGATAGTGCTCTCTGGTATAGTGTGGTTGCAGAGGAAACTCGTCTCGAGGCAGTCGTTCCGACACTTTCCATTGCCAAACCAATTTCCCATTCTCGTCGACCTCGTTGATGGTGTCGGCATAGGTGATGCCATCTATTTCAGTGCCGGGAACGCCTCCGAGAACTTTGGCCGAATCTTCAAGAGACATGGCTTCGAGACTGGTGTAGAGGAGCCGTCCGTCGCCAAAGTGGTATTGGTCATGGTGACCGAGAGGATCGGTGAATTGGCGAACCACCTTATCGTCTTGGTCTAACTCGCTCATAACACCACCGCCATATTTGTGGAAAAACGGGAATGGGTATGCAGCCCCGTCCTTGGCCGTGCCTTCAGTAGCTGGTCGTAGAGTGTTGACAGCTAGGTTGCCATTGGGAAGAATCCTGGCATGTCGGCCTATTCTTCCGGGGAGCTTCCAAGAGTGGACTTGGTTGCCATCAATGTCAATAAGATGGGCCACGTCGCTGGTCAGAGGGCAGAAGAGCGTGTAACCACCAAAGGATCGTTCCTTGTCGACCCCGGTCAGGCCAACGCCGCGTCGCTTTAGGGTATTTTGCTCCATCGAGAACTTCTGGTGAAATATGTGGGGCTGGTGGTGTTGGAATTGAGAATGCAACGGATCATTTGATGCTGAATTGATCGACAAGAATTGTGTGTATCAATAGTTTTATACCAATGATGTTTTCTCAGCGGCATTGCACTCATACTGCACCTTAGCCCTGATGGCCATCTCACAAGCGCATCCGTCGGTCCCCGTCGGTAAGCCGTGGGGCTGCCGACGGCATGCCGACGGCTCGTCAACACCCTCACCCTGTGGCTGATCGCGGAATCGCGCTAACCCTCAGAATCCGCTGTGTCATAGGCGGAACGCGACAAGCACGCCATTCTAGTATCCATGATATCTTCAATGTATACGGCGTTGATGGCTGTAGATATCATCTCTTTGCAGGGACCCTGTAGTCTATATATCGGACACTCTCGCTGATGAGGTCGATCCGTATTAATGCTGCATCAAACAGCACAGCGAACGCAAAGGATTCTCGATTAATCTGAAAACCCGTAAAAAATACTTTTTCATTCCTCCCCTTTCTCTATGATGGAAGCCCTTTCGGATAAGAGTGCTTCCAAGCATGGTCAGGCTTCTGAGCATGTACTCGACATCGGTGATGAAGCCGCGAATGTGCCTGGATATGACCCGCACATTCGCTTCGAGCCCGGAGAAGTGCGACGCGCATTGCTCAAAGTTGACCTTTTCATATTGCCTTTCATCGTGCTTTGTTTCTGCTTCCTACAGTTTGACAGAACCAACATCGGCAATGCCTTGACCGACACAATGCGAAAGGATATTAATGTGGGAAACTCGGATGTGAACTTGGCGCAGACCCTCTTCACTGTCGGCTTCATCATCACCGAGCTTCCTTTCAACATGATAAGCAAATACATGGGCCCCGAACGATTCCTCCCTATCACAATGTTTCTTTGGGGCATTGTCACCTGGTCGCAGATATTTGTAAAAAATGCAACAGGGCTCTGCGCTTCCAGATTCTTCATTGGGGCTCTGGAAGGTGGTTACATCCCAGGCTTCGCTTTGTACATCTCAAAGTACTATACCAACCAGGAGCTTGCTCTCAGATATGCCATCTTTTGGGCTTCCAACAGTTTTGCTGGTGCACTCGGTGGACCTCTTTCCATCGGGTTGCTATCTCTCCGAGGGCGAGGCGGCCTCCACGGATGGCAATGGCTTTTTCTCATCGGTATGACTCTGCATCTAAATTATGGATATGGATGAACTAACCTTTTCTAAGAGGGTATTCTGACATGCTTTCTCGGCGTTGTCGCGTACCTGTATCTACCACACAACGCAGCGAAACCCAAGTCCTTTTTCGGTCGATCCATAAATGTCTTCACCCAGAGAGAAGCATCTATCATCGTCACGCGAGTCATCCAAAACGACCCAACCAAGGCTCTTCGATATGGCAAGCCAGTCCTCCCTTCTCACATTATTGAAACATTCATGGATTGGAGGCTCTACGGTCATCTTGTGGCTGCCTTGCTTTCCATGGTCATGATTGCGCCGATGAACACATACGCCCCATCCATCATCAAATCTCTGGGCTTTACTTCCCTCCAAGCAAACGGTCTTAATTCGGTCGGCAGCGTGTGCGCACTGATATTCTCCGTTTCGCTCGCATTCAGCAGCGACAAGTTCCGCGAGCGCGGCTTTCACATTGCCGTCGGAT
The DNA here is from genome assembly GCA_022837005.1 of Calonectria pteridis. Classification (NCBI taxonomy): domain Eukaryota; kingdom Fungi; phylum Ascomycota; class Sordariomycetes; order Hypocreales; family Nectriaceae; genus Calonectria; species Calonectria pteridis. Next base: position 56,707 of record JAKZGU010000043.1, read on the forward strand.
ACCTGTGGGGAGCCGCTGGACTCCTCTGGTTAGCGCTCGCTCCTGCAACTGTGGGAAAATGGGTTCTTTACGGTGCGCAACAACCCTTCGCATTGAAGCTTACACTAGGCACTAACACTTTTTTAGGAGGCGTCGTCTGGACACAGATGGGAATGGGTTCCGTGCAGGCGATCAGTGCTGCATGGCTCACTGCAAAGATGGCCGATTACAAGCGCCCTATAGCTCTGGCAGCGTATGTTATGAGCATCCAACTGGCCAACTTTCCTGGGAACCAGCTTTTCCGAGCCGAGGGTGAGTAAATCATTCACTGCACGTCAGTCAGGATACTAACTTGTGTGTAGACGCTCCTCGGTATACCCACGGACTGACAATTGCTGCCGCCTGTGCCATTGCAGCTGCATTTGTTATTTTGGTCTGGAAAGTATTGTACCGACTATTCGATCACGGAGATGGTGGTATTGAGAGCACGATTGAAGGCGAGAAGGTTGGAGTATGATATGCCACTGTGGTTGCGCAGTTTCTTTAAATTTTGAGAGAATGTTGTATTGAATTGAGTTATTTTGCTTTCATCAATAAGAATTAAAATAAAAACCTTATCAATTAATTTTTATTTTACTGTTACGAACCACTGTAAATGTAGGAACAGACGATGAAATCCTGGAAGGCACCCGGAAAGTTGTATAACTGCCCACAACAACAAACACAAACAAATGGGGGAAATAAATTAGCGGGAATGGCAACAATGAATCAGCAATGATAAAACTTTCAACAACTTCATCAATACAAAGACGTCCTTCCAGATCGCTGGTGGTATGATGGACCGTGGGAGCATTTAGCCTCACGTGACTAGCAAAGCGCGACATTCCTTATCAAATGTCGCCATCGATAAGCGGCCGGATTGATCGCTAGCGTCTCGAAGCAGATCAATCTCACATCAACATTTCCCCTGTCGCTGCTCAAAGCATGCCTCCCTTACGATCTGGGAGAGCCTCAAAAGCATGTGATAGATGTCGCAAGTACAAAACACGGTGTTATGCATCTGAACTCGTTAATGGGATCTGCCTTCGCTGCCAAACACTCGGCGAGCCATGCTCTCTTGACAGAGCTTCACCACACCCCGTGATTGGACGCGAAGATGGAAGAAGTAAAGATTCTCGTGACGGCCCCACACTGGGTCCCTCTTCAGTTGACGATAGGTATTCGCTATCTGACGGATTGAGAAAAAAAAGTGACTAATAGCTAGTTAGGCTCGAACGACTCGAAAGGACTGTCGAGGCTTTGGTAGATCGAATTGACAACCGACTCAGTGCCCTTGAAAACAAACCGAACCAAGATGGTATTTTAGATAGGGCCGCTGAGTCCCTAGACTCAGTTGAAAGAAACCCGGCACCCGTGTTTCTCATTCGGGATGCCGCGACGGATGGGGGAGTGAGTTCGCCAGAGAATCTTGAAATTCGTCCGAATTCACCACCTGATGTCATTTCAACTGGGCTTGTTACCATCCCAACTGCTCACTGCCTCCTTGAACTGTCAGCTTCCTTTCCAAAATCACCGTACTGGGGCTAATCCTTAGATGATAGGTTTCACCTTCACTATGGTCGATGGGTAAGGTTCTCGGAAGAAATATCCACCGAGGCGCTCTTGATACAAGTCAGAAAATCTCCATTGCTTCTCTGCAGTATCTTTTTGATAGCGGTAAGGCACACGAGTCAAGAACTTGCCGATAAGCTAGCGCCAAAGTTGTTTCAGGAAGCCAAAGCTCTTGTTACTGCCTCCTTGCTAGTTGTGCCTCAGACAATTGAGTTCTTCCAAGCCACACTCGTGCTCAGTCTGTGGTCAACAACTATCGGGCAGGTTCCCTTGAGTCTTGATAGCTGGCTCCTAACGGGCTATGCGATTCAGCAAGCACTCGCGAGCCCTCATTTTAGCGCAGTGTTTCGTCCTGGCTCACCGTCTCCTGTTGCAAAGATGCATTTGGATGCATGGTGTATCTGGAATCATATCTGTGTCGCACACCTTCAGTGAGTAGCTGACACTGGCCGCATTACTCTACATCTGCTAACAAGTTGCAGATATTGTGTCGGCACACGAAGACAAGCCCTCCTCAACCAAGGCCAAATTGATCGTTGCATTGCATTTTCACAATCCGACAGTATTACAAATTATGAGTCAAGAATGGCTGCAGAGGTCAATTTGTATTGGGTCATGTATCAAAATTGTGGCAGGTCACGAATTAATTTGTCTGAGACAAACCTCGCCCTGAAGTCTTGGGAGCAACAATGGACAGCTCTCTTTCGTAAGAAACTATACCTTGCGGTGAATTCCAAGCTAATCAGATTATTTACTTTGTGTGCAGACCAACCTCGCTCTCAATTCCTTCAGATGGGCTTCCATTTTGCTCATCTTCTGGCCTATTCTCAGTCGCTCAGATCAACACGACCTACTGATACTCTCGCTGTACTATCCGAGATGGTAACCTTGTCAGAAAGAATCATCAACCTTGCCATTAATACTGCAGATGAACGTACTCGGCATTTAACAGATCACATTTATCACGTCATAACCTTCTCGGCGCTTACGCTCTGTAGATTAGTCAACACGTATGAAGCAAAGCTACAGACAGCAGGTCACGATGTCGAGGCCCTAGACGGCCTCATTCATACATTAATCAACTGGCTGAGGTCAATTGGATTACCCTGTCATGCAGCGCATTTACTAAGTAACATTGTATCGGCTCAATTCAAGAAATTGAGACCAAACTTTCGACCTATGACATCAGCTGGGACCCTCGAGGTCTCCGGAGCGGTCAGTGAGGGTTCGACCATTGATGATCAAATATTGTCATCTGATCTTGCATTTTTATATCCCGAATTCATTGGACTAGAATTCTTTAACGTTAATAATGATGCCAATCCCTGGCCGCAGTGGGATCAAGTGTTTTCGGATTCCGAAACGCCTCTAACTTGATCCTTGTCTTAACTTCACTATATATCCATGTATAATATTTACAACAATATTGACGAAGTCAACTTAGCTCTTAGTTTATGATCTTGTTAGCGACCTGCTTATCGTGAGCAAGGGTGACACCCTGATCAACTTTGGACTCTGTCGTGATGGTTGTGGTTGATTCAACATATTTCTTATTCACTTCACACGGATTAGTGCTCAGAAATTCGAGTTTACGCAATGCTGGCTTAGGGGAAGCCTTACTAGGAGCGCGGTGATATTGATCCACCCAGGTGACTTCGGTTCCAGTAGCGAGTGCGACCTTTTGAACAAAATTTGGGTCACGAAGAAACTCGCGAGCGACGTGGACAACGTCGGCTTTGTTATTGCCCAAAATCTATGGTTTAGAAGTCAGTCGAGGATGTTGCATCGAACGACACGTGGAAAAAGCTCACATCACTGACAGTTTCGCCATCGCGAATCCATCCAACTGCACCAACGAAAAGGTTGGGGATACCAAGCTCTTTAACAGCCTTAGCAAACGGAACTTGGTACTGCTGCCCAAGCTGCACTTGCTGCCTTCGGTCGGTGCCACCGCTTGAAACGTCGATCAAATCTACACCTTCAGCAGCCAACATCGGGGCATAGCGCAAAGTATCTTCAATCTCCCAACCTTCGCCGGCGGGAAGCCAGTCAACGGCTGAGATTTTCCAAAAGAATGGCATATCCTTCGGGACGTTGCGGCGGACGGCGCGAACGATTTCCAGGCCAAATCGAGTACGGTTCTCAAAGCTCCCTCCCCATCCATCGGTTCGTTTATTTGTCTTGGGCAATTAGTTAGCTTGGAGGCTACGTCAAAGGTAAAACGCCCAGTAGTCACGAGGATCCGTTTAATTGCAGCAGTAGATTAAAACTTACTGCAGGAGAGGCAAAAGAATGGATTAGGTAGCCATGAGCGCCATGGACCGTAATGACGTCGACGCCAGCTTCAACGGCTCTCTTAGCTGCTTGGCCAAACGCCTCAATAGTCTCCAAAATATCCTTCTCCGACATCTCAATTGGAGTTGCATAGTTCTCGTTCCATGGTTCTGCACTTGGGCCCTGGACCTCTTGCGTACAGCCACCGAACTCGTCGGGAACGAGGCGGAGTCCAAGCCATGGCGGGCAAACACCAGATTTGCGCCCCGCATGTTGCAATTGGATGCCGACTTTCTGGGATTGAGAATGAATAAGATTGACAATTCTTTTGAGTGGAGCAATTTGTTCATCGCACCAAAGACCAGCGTCTTGCGGTGTGTTCCGACCCTAAGCTCTGGTCAGCGCGTCTGTTGTTGACAAATTGTCATCTAGACAAGATATTACCTGAGCTGTGACAGCAGTCGCTTCAATAGTAGTGAGGGCACTTCCTCTCATCGCCCACTGCCCGTAGTGAGCAACGTGAAAGTCGCTAAACATGCCATCCTCGCAGCTATACATACACATCGGGGCAACCCAAATGCGATTCTGGAATGTTTTGCCGCGAATTGTGATGGGCAGGAAAGCGGGGGTGATGCTATCTTGGTCCACACCCTTATCAGGTGAAAGTATCGCCGTGCCTACTGGCACCCTCTGTTTGGGGGTGAAAAAGGGCAACCCTTCGACAGCCACGCTGCGAAAATCTGCATATTGATCATTCATTTTTGAATCCAATGTCGTGATTTGGGTTGAGAGAATAATTGTTCAACATGAAGTAATTATTGTGGAAAGGATAAAGTTTATCCATCATACGATCGGGAATTGTTGATTAGATAGGCCCACGATGCTTAGCTTAACGGCCCCCGTATCCGACGCCAATTATTGCCGGTCTGATATTTTGGCAGGCCGATCCCGACTAGAGATGCACACGTGCCAAATCCCGTGCCACGCCATTTGGGCTTTGAGTGGACACTAAAGAGAACGGTGAGTTAAGTGGCGTGAGTTAGTTGACCATACCCATGGCTTGGACCAACCTAAAATTCGCACTCTTCGGATTGATCGATGACTGAATTGTTTCATCCTTGATCGGATATGTTCTTTTCTCATGATACTGCCAGAATTGCTATCAAAAGAAAGATAAAATGTATTCCCAACCCAGACTTTTAGCGATTTCCTACGTGAGCATGTGAGACAACAAGGTAGATCACCATCACACTAAGACATGCACTACTTCCACCCTTCACGTACTAATCAAGCCTTCAGCCAAAATTATGCAGGGCGAGATCGATTGGCCAGGGAAAGGGGTACGGTACATAGTTCTGATGTCAATACGTGTCCATGCCGATTCCTAATCCCAACCTTGTTTTCATCCAATTTTTGGCTGCACCGAATCGAGTGGGCCACAATTCCTGCCCCCACCGCTCTCCAGCATTGCAAAATACAGCTTGGCGCCCTGCGACAATGTCTTCGGGACCCAACAGTCATCCACGTCCTGTGGACGTACTCGAGGCCATCAAAGAAGGCCATGCAGCCCAGGCTGTCCAACTCTTGGAAGAGGCAAAGAAAAATGGACGCCAACAATTCTTCGCCAGCTGGGCGATGCACGACGGCAACTGGGATACGGGTGAACACACACTCCTCCACTGGGCGTGTGACAGCATGAAGCTACAGGATTTGAAGCCCGGTGTGGAGCCTTCCCTAGAGATCGTGAAGGCCTTGGTATCGATTGGCATCAGCCCAAACGCGCGAGGTGAGGGGGGCTGCGTCCCGCTACAACTTATTGCCAAGTCCAGCGACCCAGAGAGCATCGAAATTCTCGAGTACATTTTAAAGGAGGGAGCCAAGCCTAATTACAGCAACGATTACGGCTACACGGCTTTGCACGAAGCCTCCACCTGGGGATCACCAATCGCCGTCGAGAAGTTGATTGAGTATGGCGCGAATCCTCATGTTCTTACTGCCGAGCGAGAGACAGCCCTGGAACTCGCCGAGAAACGCTTGGCTGACGCAGAGTACAATGGGGACGAAAAAATGGAGGCTCAATACCGAAAAGTCGTGCAAGTATTGGAGAAGAAGGACTCCCAGCAGGATCTCAATTCAACGTTTTATGGTTTCTTCTATTCGGGAAATCGCTGTTCGGCACCGAAAGAAACGGAGCGCATGAAAGTGGCGCACATGCTTAACCCGGAGCAGTTAAAGAAGCGATATTCTTCGATGAGGCAGGACACTCGGTGGTTTCATCTTCCTGCAAACAATGTAAGTCGTGCAACAACATAGATCGAAAAGAAAACCTTATTAACCTACGTAGCGAGTATGGATTGAGGTAAGACCATGCATAACGAAGAGGCTGTGCTTTGTGGAGCTTGCGCTAAAAAGGATCGGATAGAAGTTGGTCGCTGCTATCCTCGAGGCTGATATGTCACTTGATGGGTCCGATAAGCATGATGATGAGCACCAGAGGATGATTCAGTTTGAGGTTCAATCCATCCTGAAGAAGTGCGGGACATTCACGAGATCCCGCTATCCCGCCCGCTCATTCAGAGTCATCCCAATTGGCACTGACAACATTGAATCGAGACGGTATTGTGATCGATATTCTCAAGGTGATGCAGTTGAAAATGATGGAAAGAGCAAGGTGGTGTGCTTTATATCGGTGAGTTGAAGCTTTGGTCCCTAATAGTGCTGCTCAAAGCTGACTCCATCCTTTCTTCTATAGATGCCTTTTATTGAAAGTGATATTGATGTCCATCATGGTAACAAAATCCACGGGCACAATGAATTATGGCACAGTGAGCAAGAGAAGAAGAAAAGATTGACCGACTTGCAGAAAGCATACCCTAGCGAGGTATTCCCTAGACTGAGCCTGGATCGCTTTTACTACGAGGCCCTAGACAGTAACGCGATTGAGAGTCGAGATCGGTCACAGATCTTCTCCCAGTATGACGCCAAGAAGCGCATTCTCCATGTCAGCCAATTATGGGCGCTTTGGATTGACGACAGTATGTATCGACACGGAATTCCCTTTGTCGCTAGTATCTAAATGAATGCAGAAACCCTCATCACAGCTTCACAAAGCGGCTGGGATGACACACATATTCAGTCTCCAGCGGAACGATTTGCTCGAGGTTTCACCACATCCCCTTCCACAAACACCTTACGCCCATCAGATATATACTATGAGCTCCAAGAACTCTGTGTGGATCTAGTCAACTACCACGTCGAAGAAGATGAGGGCATCATATCTGTTCACGAGGCCTACTCGCAAGAAATTGCGAAAGTTGTACGTACTCTTCATCCAAGGCGACAGCCATTTCTTAGAAGCCCCTTTCTGTGTGTGAAGTTAACTAAGAGTCGACTAACAACTTTCTCAGTCTCATTACATGAAGGAGCAATATGAATGCTACATGCTGCGCGCGCGTATGATTCATAAAGCCAAGATGATCAGCAGCCAAGCCAAACGGGACAAGGTCACAATCCAACAGGTCATGGACGGGTATTCCAGAATGGAAAATGACGAGAAAGCCATCCATAATTTACGCAGCGAGGCCGACGCTCAAGACAAGTCTTATGACGTCAAGGTCGCGGAGCTTGCAGACGAAGAGTCAAAGGATCCTGGCCGTGACGCGCTTGACGTGCGAGACGACATCAGCAGAGAATGCGAGAAGTTGGCGCAAATCATGGACGTCATTGATGAGTTGAACATCATCAATACTGTCTTGGATGAACAGTATGAAGTGGCGAAATGGAGCCTGAGGGGCAAGGACCCGCGGGATTACATCCGTGACGTGAGGCCTACTTTTCAGGGACTTCTTCGAGAATCGGAAGAGGTTCGCAAGTCAGTGAGTATTTTTTAACCGTCTTCGCAATTGGAATGTTACTAACTCTAATTTCTAGATCATCGAGCTTCTGAAACTTCGCGAGCAAGAAGTTGCCATCAAGAATGCCGTCGAAGCGGCCATCAGCGCAGATGAGCAGGCATCCACCAAAATTGCTGCCACTGTCTTCACAGTGGTGACTTTCATCTATGTAGGCCTCATTCCACGATTATGCTATATCGGCTAATGTAAAACGCCATTTAGACACCTTTCAGTTTCGGCTTTTCCATACTAGGCTCCAGTATGGCGGGTTTCTCGCCTGGATACTCTGTGGGGACAGCCATCTGTGCCATGGGTAAGGACTCAAGATTACTAGACCACAAAGGGTCATTTTCTTTACAAAAATACTAATCTTTTGGTAGTTGTCACTTTGCTTGCCACGGTCGTATTGATCATCTTTCTTCTTCCCATCCTCACTGTTGCCAAGACGCCGTGGAATCATTGGGTTACCTTCGTGACAAATGGTACTAAGAAGATATTTGGCATCGAGAGCAAAAAGGGCCGATCGGTAGAGATTCCCACCATTAGGAAGATGAGCACTAGCGAAAATGTAACTCTGGAAACCGAGCAAGCGGATACATTTTCTAAAGATAAGGGAGGTCTAAACCAATCAAGTCATGTCTAAAATGTTCCTTGGGATTTGGGCAAAATTCGCCTTAGCAATTATGTAAAATACTCCTTAGGGTTAGGGAACAGGTATCTTATGGCAGGAACCAGTGATTGGGGTCAAATATTGACAATGACATGTCGTAAGGCCTTTGCCCTAGGCAAATATTGAACACCCCAAAAGCCTGTAGAGTCTTCTTACATGTGTACAATCTCCCACTCCATCGTTGACAAGCCTCAAATATAATAGGATGGTCAAGTGGTGGGAGATCTTATGTCACCACAAATCTCAACCAATTATACCTATCCAACAACTCAGCGGCCGTGTATGAAGCTTTTTTATTGTGACCCTCCCAGAACGGCCAAATAGCAAGGTCGCTCGCTATGCTTTCTAGACCCCATCGCCCGCTCCAGTCGCGTCCAAGTGGAATCCAATGAGGTCTATAGAAGAAGCCCAGATGCGATGAAGGCTGGAAGCTTGGATTCACATCAACTTTAATCGTTTTTCTCAACGATATACGGGAAAATGTGTCAAGGGTAAAGTTCTGCTGGGCTTGGAAGTCCATAGCTTTGAGCCGCTGTAGCAACGGAATGCCCTGTGAGCAAAGGTATTGGAGATAGTCCTCCTTCTCTTCTTTCGCGTTCATGTTCCAAAATCGGCGCGTGAGAAATCTGCGCATTGACAGACAATCTGGGACATCAGGATGTTGCTTCATATCCTCCCATGTATTCAATTCAGCCTGCTGCTTGTCGAATGGGGCCCTGTAATTCCTTCGTGCGAGTATACGGTCTTGAAGGGCTCGGAAGTGACTTTCAACATTGTTGAAAATGAGCAAATGTTCGTCAAACACGTGATGTAATACTGAATAGAATTCGACGATCCCTTGAGCGACTTCTTTGTTGGTGCGCGCCAAGTCGATGGGCGAAAATACAGGGTGTCCATTGAGCTTGTAAGTACACAGTGTGTTTTCGCAACGGAAGTTGGCAGAGGAATATATTTCAAACCGAAATATTGCCATGTATATCCAAAATTTCTCCTTTTTGGAGAATTCGGCCGAACGAACTAGCCTCCTTGGGCTAAACGGTGTTGATGAGAGTTGGGATATGCGTATCTTAAGTTTCTCAAGGGCAACGTGTCTTCTGACCTTGCGCTGATGTTCTTCCGAAATCTTTGGTCCGTATTGGGAGATTAACTGATTCGCATCGGAAACGAGGTCGAATAGGGAGCAGAAAAAGGCCAACGAGTTAGGCCACTGATTCGCAACCTCTTTATCAGCCAAGTAAGTTAGACGTAGTACATGTTTTTCATACTCGGCAATATTGTATTTTGCAGAATTTTGGCGGAGGTTTCGCAGCTTGAGAGCAAGAATGGTCGTTCTAATAGATTCTTCTTCGTCTAGCGGGGCAGTCAAACTCTCTTGCCAAATTCGCAAGATGCGCTTTCGGAAATGCAGATAAAAGCCAAAAGCAACTCGGTCAGCTGACACAAGAGAATGGATTTGCCTGGGAGAGTCGCAATGCTCCATGATCAAAAGATATATATCAGCTGGAAGTTTCCTTATTCCCGCAGCCTGGGTCGAAGAAGGGACATTAGAATCCATGGTTGGCAGTTCTCGAAATGTTTCTTTAGCGGTGTGGTTCGAGAACGTTGCCGATATGATGGGGAAAAAAAGTATGAACGAGGAGACAACCTGAAAATAATAAAATGCTGGCTTTACTCTTCATATACACGACCGGATGGCTATCGGAGATACTCTACCGCTGTGCAGAGCTTATTGTGTTGACTTGGTCCATACTGGACCTCAAGGTTACTGATAACGATACACGATCCGATGAACCTTGGAGACCTTGAGACCAGTTTACCCGGAAGGTTTAAGCTTTGCTTCACAACTTAACCCTTGCGGCGGTACCGAGCCAAATGCCATCATGGTTATTGTCAAACATGGGATAATCGCTCCGTTAGGCACACACATTCGGGTCTAAGCAAGCTTACATGGTCCACTATGGCAAAAGTCAAGTGACACTCCGTCAATGCGCAACGCAACGGTCACGTTTCCGTGTGACAGCCATGGTTCCTGGAATTATCACCGATCATCACGTTTAGTCTCGATCTTGAGGGAAGCGTTGAAGAATTCAGATCCTGCCACGTCACTATAAGCAGAGATAAAGGGTACGATGTGCCTAATCGCTTCTAAACTCGTATTTTCATGCCTGAAAAACCACCTGTATTGTTCATGTTTCTTTGGGTCGCTACCAAAACAGCCTGATGGGGAAGAGCATGTTGAAGCCCCGGTGGTTTGATGAGGCCGATTTCTGCGCGACATGATACAAGTGCACCTTAAACAACTTCATCTTCGTACCTCCCTGATAAAAGTATAGCCTGATGTTTTTTTGTAATCTTTCTTTGAGTGTTCAACGCGGAACTTGGAGCGGAATATCCGGTAGCTTCGGTTCTAGGCTTCACATCACCTCCCAAGCATATTGGTTCGGAATTGCACTTTCAACGCCGCGACGTCATCGACCTCGCCTCACTCCCTCCCTTGAAACTTTTATTGGATACTGTTTGAAAACAATTCATTCCACAGATCAAGGGTTACATGCACCCTTCTTGTGCAGAATGGCTGGTTGAGGCCATGAATGGGATGATCCCATCTCTCCACCTGTTACCAGCTCATCTCCTCTTATCCTTCTACTTGACCTACCACATCCCGTTCTCATAATATTTGTGGTATCAGAAATACATTGTCAGCATGTACTGTCGTAACTGTGGTAAAGTGCGTGTACACGCGCATTACGCCAACAACAAGGACGCTTACCAGTGCGCGAGATGCCGCGCGTCGCAGACATTAGAGCATAACTACTGTGCTCACTATAGAGTGTCCAAAGACTCTGTCAACACTGCCTACTTCGAGCATCCAACACAGCTTCAGGTATTGATTCGATGTTCTGTGATGTGAAGAATGGCGGCGATGAAACAATAACTGACTAACCCTTCCACGCTTTTCCTCTAGAATAGCAATAACGTCAAATTTTCGAACATCTTCACCGGGGGCACGACTGTAAATTAAATAGTAGGAAAAGAAAGGTGCTGATTTAAACAGGTCACATGCTAGTGGTTCATATTGTTTGTAGATGGCCATCTAACTGTGACCAAACTCGCTTGCAATAGATTACGATAATTATTTGGATTTTTGCCCAAAGCTCTTTTGCATTCAGACATGTTGGCTGTTGACTATGACATGGATGAGGCAATAAAGAACCTTAAATTACACATTTAATGATTTTGAGGATCCAGTTTCCAGATCACTTCAGAAGCAAGGTCCACAACACAGGCTAAAGGACCGGTGTGGGACAATATATTCAAGGATTTCTATTTTTATCACTGGCGCAGGCATCCCTCCTGTATTCTACGTAGAGCCACAGAGGTCTAGAGACGTGGGCTGCATACCTGAATCAAACGACTCATCTTCTGATGGGCCAACATGCAATGCCATTGCAATCCCACTCGCTGCATGAACAGGCATGTGACAGTGAAGCAACCATAGGCCCGGGTTATCCGCGCGGAACCTCAAAACGACATAGCCTCTTCTAGGCACTCGTATCGTGTCCTTGCGGATCGGTGAAACTAAATTCAGTGGTGAGGGTGGCTCCGCTTCGGTAGCAAATGGGTTATAGCTTCCCCAGCCCTGTCGATCTTCTGACCTGTACGAAGACAGGACGAAGAAACTGTGCCCATGCATATGGAACGGATGAGAGCCTTCATCCAGGTTGTTGATGACGACATCTACCCAGGAAGCGGCATCTCCATCACTTGGGATAAACGGGACCAGCTGGTCCTCGTTCCATGATTCGCGATTCGTAGATATTAACGGGGGCGTTTGCGGCGTCCATGATGTATGATTTATAAATCCCTTGGGGTGGTTAGAGAACTTGGCAAGAATCTGCGTCTTGACATAGAGCACAATCGTTTGGTGAGGCTGGGCTTCCAGCTCGGGCGTTAAATTGAAACGAGGGCGGAGCGTGGCAAGATCCAACAGGTGACCAAAATCTGGGAAGTCTGCCAATTTTTGGTCCTCTTCAATATTGGAGTCCCCAATCGGGAATGATTGGTTTGGGTTCAAGGATGGGTTAGTATACTTGAAGTTCCTAATCCACTGTAAGCCGCTGCTTGCATACACGGTCAGTTTTCTTGGACTCACTCTGAATCTAACGAGATGAAAAGCGCAGAAGGATTCTGGTTGATTGAGGACTTTTGCACGAGCACGTCTACTCGTTCGCCTGGATAGATTACCCCAATGGCTTCCCCCGAAACAGGCTCAACTTCATTGCCCCCATCAACTTCGACTGGTATCAGCAGGGCATCAGAGGCCTTGATGCTAAACCCAGCGATGGAACCAGTATTGATGATTCTCCAATGAATGCGATCACCCAGGCCATCAGGAGCCAAGGTGACCTCCGATCTTTCAATCGGCCGGCATTTCATCGGGCGAGACGGGACCGCTAGAGAACAATCGAAGCGTCCCTTTCCGTTGATGAGAAGAGAACTCGGCACCGGTTCGTTCCCCATGTGCTCGAATCCCGTGTACCATCTCAGAGTAGTCTGCCAAGACTCATGAAACCAATCCCCAATCATCAGCAGCATCTCACCGTCATACTGGGGCAGATTTTTGTCTCCCTGCTTATCCGGTGAGACAGCCTCGTGCGGGCGGTGAACTACCAGCCCTCCGAATAAACCATCGGATCTCTGGTTTTGAAAATGGCTATGCCACCAGTAGGTCCCATGCTCCTCGTCACCGATTTTGACTCGGTAAGTGAAGTTGCGACCGGGAGGAATGGGGCACTGTGTTATACCCACGGCGCCATCAGCGCTATTTTGATTCTTGAGGTGCAGCCCGTGCCAGTGTATCGAGACACCTTCATCTTCAAGGCCATTGTACACATTAACTACAAGTTCATCACCAGATCTTGCTTCAATTGTTGGGCCAAGAAATTCATCTGTCAAAAAGATTGTTAGGTCAACCACTACTGCTGCGCTGTCCAACTCACTATTTACAAGGTACACCTTTTTCGTCACGCCGTCGGGATCTCTCAGGCCAGCTGATACATTCCACTCCTGGAAAATAGTTTTCGGTGCGCGAAGGACGTGATCCTGGGGATGCAGTACGATTCCTAGTTGCTCGCGCTCACTTGACGTTGTCGGCAAAAATGGCAAAAAGCTGGGCTTGGCATCGCGACGGGTCCATATCAAGCACGTCTTGGCGATGAGCCCCACCAGGGCGATGCCGGAAACAACACACAGGGCGAGGAAATAGGTCGAGTTTTTGCCAGTGCCGCACTTCCGACGCTCCGGGTTCGGCAGCAGGGGGCAGCGCATCGCGGATGCGAGCCTCGTTGGGTGATGTGGGACGGGGGCAGAATCATAAACTTGGGACCTTTTGCTGCGCGAGAAACGTGCTGCTCAAATAGCTGCGAGAGGACATCACGGGGCATCATCAGCGGCTTCACGGCGCCCGGCACTGCGACGTGCAGAAAAAGTGGGCGAGTGCAACGCTCATGGGGCCGATTGGTTAGGGCCACGGGGGCTTTAGGCTCATCGCCATTGGCTCCCTCGACTACGGCCTCCCTTGCTTCCAGGCATTTGTGACGCAGCAAATCCATGCTAGAGAGTTGATCGCCTCGGTCAGTGATAACGGCTTCACTCCAAGTCCGCCATGCGCTCATCCAGGTGATCCATTTGCGGCCCTCCCCGCACCACGTGCAGCCCGGTTCGCCATTAGTAATTCCATGTTTCTGGGTGGCTGTTCCGTTCTTAAAGCATGTCGATGAAGCATATTTGGCTGTTCTGCAGACTGATCTGGGGTAGTAGCACTGGCTGAGTGTGAAATTACTCCTCAAACTGCCATCACGAAACACCATGGCGGTCTTGTCCAAAGTCACGCCGTTTCTGGCCTTTGCTCTGCCGCTTCTTGGCAGAGTGAATGGCGGCTCCCTGGCCGACATTGACCATGTCGTCCTCTTCATGCAGGGTCTGTTTTGGTGATCACTTTTCATTTGAAGCCCACGCTAATAATTCCGCAGAAAACAGAGCTTTTGATCACTATTTCGGCACCATGGCCGGCGTTCGGGGTTTTTCAGACCCCAACGTCCAGGTCAATAACGGAACTCCCGTTTGGAGCCAGGTCGTCAATGAGACCTGGCACTTAAACCCGTGGTATCTAAACTATCTCGGTGGAGACTGGCTGAACGCCACTCAGTGCATGTTGGCTGGCGATAACGGCTGGTCATCCAATCATCTCAGCCTCAACCACGACGCCAACAACCACTGGGCTGTGAATAACACGCCTTGGAGCTGGGGCCATTTCCGACGCGACGACATTCCCGTGCAATTCGCGCTTGCGGAGGGATGGACCGTCGGCGACATGTACCAAGTAAGACATGCCCAAAAAAAAATAACAAACAAGAAAACATTTTCATTGAGCGCGTGCTAATAAACACGTAGGAATCCGCCATTGCATCTACCAATCCCAACAGAGTGACATGGATTTCCGGCAGCATCAATGTGCCCGGGTCCCCTCAGAATTCCTCTGAAGGCGGCTATCCGTACATTGACAACAACGAAACGCCAGGCTGCGACGGCGACGGAATCAACTGCTATCCGCTCAAATGGCAAACGGTAGGAGAAATCTACCAAAAGAGCGGGGTTTCCTGGTCCGTATTCCAAGACGAGGACAACTTTGACGACAACCCATTCGCCTGGTTCAACCAGTTCCAGACCAGCGCCACATCGTCCGATCTCCACCAGCGCGGCATTAAAGGCCAGACGCTCAACGACTTTTACGCGCGCGCGGCCAACGGCTCGCTGCCGGAAATCTCTTACATCATCGCGCCCACGCAGCTTTCCGAGCACCCGCCGTACTCGCCGCGGGACGGCGCGTGGTTGCAGAAGCAGATTGCCGAAGCCGTCATCAGCTCGCCAAAGTACAGCAGGACGGCCCTCATCGTGTCCTACGACGAGACGGGCGGCTTCGGCGATCACGTGGTGCCCTACCACAGCCCGGACGGCACTCCAGGCGAGTGGATCGAGGACCCGTGGGCGGGCCAGGGCCGCGTCTACGCAGGGCCCGGGTTCCGCCTGCCCTTCTACATCATCTCGCCGTGGACCCGCGGGGGCGCCGTGCTGACGGAGCCGGCCGACCACAACTCGCAGATCCTCTTCGTCGAGAAGTGGCAGGCCGCCAAGGGTCGCAATGTGACGACCCCTGAGATGGTGCCGTGGCGTCGCGCCCACATGTCGGATCTGACCGCCGCCTTTGACTTCAAGAACCCGGACTACAGCCTGCCTTCTCTTCCGTACGCGATCCCGCCGCACACGAACGCCGCGGGCGAGTACGACGGCTCGTCGCACTGCGAGGCCCTGTATCCCGTGCAACGCCCCACCGTTCCGTACTCGTTGAAATCCAATACCAGCAGCGATGATGTGTCTAGTCTATCCGAGGAGGGATTCAAAGTCGTCCGGGGTAGACTGACAGAGGGCCGCTTTCTCGTTTTTGTCCGGGGATCATTCGCTCTGACCAACCTCGGCAACGGAAAGGGCAGTGACCTCACCTTGTCCAGCGCCACGTCCCAGCATGAGCTCAAGGCCCAGCGGTGGGTCGTGCACGCGGTTCAACAGGGCGGAGATAACTTTCTCATCAGCAGCGCCTTGGACGGGCGGTGGATCACGAGGGATGGGTTGCTGTCATCGAGCTCGCAAAACGCGGGCACCTTCAGGATTAGCTTCTCTCCAAGCAATGGATATACCTTGAAGAGTAACAACGGCAAGTTGCTGGCTAATGGAGATCACTCGGATGTTGGCTGGAGTGCGAAGCCGGCTTACTGGCAAGCGTTTAGTGTTACATACAAAAATTAATTTTGAGGTATAGGTTAGCTAAATTTATTTTTTCTTTTTTTTGTTCGCATAAAAAACTAGTTCATAAAATGTCTTCAATTGAATTGAACAATAAGAATGTTGTTTTAAATTTTAATTCAAACCGTTGATAGTACTTCCGGGTTCTTTCTTAGTTCATCTTATTAATTTTTCTTCTTCTAACGTCGACGGAAACGATGAGCTAAGCTCTTCCCGCACTGAGCCTTATCAGTCCGTCTCCTTGAACCACGTGAAAATCCAGCCCTCCACCTCTTCCCGACACTGCACGCAGATACAACAAGCATACTAATAAAATGAACGGATCCTGGATGGATCCCACAGTAACATTGACCGATGCACGATAGCCTGAGGGCGAGTCAGACATCTCGCTGAATAGGGAAAAGGAAGCGACCATAACTGCTTCCAAGTCTTGGCATCGTGAGCCCTACGACCGGACCAACAAGTTGGTTCCTGCAGCGGACTGCGTGCTAAAAATCTTGGCACGTTGGTGATTCATCTGGCTAGGGTACGTAATGAATAGAGATGGGCTTTAATGAAAATGCCCATGGCAATGATCTCCTTTGTTGTGCAGCACTAATGTGCTGGACTGCCAATAGACTTGCCACCAGGGCGATGCACTAATGGTAGTCGATGCGCCAGGTGCGGCAGCCCTGGACGAAGCGGCTGAGGATGGTGCTATGACTTGTGGCGGCGGCGAGCATGATTCGGGCAAGGCCGATTTCGATGTTTGCTTTTGGCTATTTCCGACAGGGGAGAAGCATTTCGACCGCTGGTCTGTTCTCGACCGCGACGATCCTTTCTTCGAGACCCGGCTGTCAAAAACGAGAGATCTACACGTCACGGACATGGCCAAGAGCAAGGATACAAAAGACAGCCTTATGAGGCCTTCAATGTGTGGACTCTGTGGAGTGCCAACAAGCAAGATCCGGAACCTGGGGGCAGCCCCTGATGCTTGCTCGGCACTCTCTTTCTCCCCCCCATGTCTCACTTTTCTCTTGGCAGGCTTTTTCCCAATCAGGTCATCGACGGCCCAACATTGGTCCTCCAGCTCGCATGTTTCTTACTCGAGTGAATAAAAAATAGGACATTCAATGAGGGGTAATTTCCGACAAAGTGGGCGGCGCTCAGCTCTGTGCCAATCAAGCTCTTAGCGCCCAGCGGGACGGCTCTGGTGCCGTTGGGCTGACAGGGTCCTGGGAGCGCTAACGCTACAGCTCTGGCTGCTATAGCTTTGCTAGTGTCGAATCGCTTGTCTTCCCTGCTGGATGCCTGCGAGGGAATGAGAGTAAAAGGGGAAGAAATCAAGCATTGTGGGGGTGGGTGCAGTCCATCGCTGGGGTGCGCACGCACACTGAGGCATAGCCCACCTCGTAGGGCGAACAGGGATGGCCTAGCTGTGTGCGAGATGAAGTGAGAACTTTACCCGGCCAGCTGGACTTGTTTCCACAATTTTCGCGTGCCAGCTCGAAGCGCTGACTGGCTTGCTTGATAACGGAAGCGAGGGGCGTGGATATACGTGAGCCACGCCGGATGCTAGCTCAGGGCAAAAAGCATTGCTGGATCTAGTTTTCAAGCCGTTTTACCGCGCATGTATACCAATGCAAGGGGTGGGCAGAGAGATGCAGTACTAGCCGTCCTTTGCGGCCTAGCTCGGCTCACTACGCGCTCGGGAAGCAGTCAAATCGCCAGGGAATGACGCTTGGGCTAGGACTGGCGTGATGTTTGCTCAGCCCGACGGTGAGGTTGACTGTTGTTGACTCCGGTAGCCAGCTGCTTGGGGGTATGTCGCGAGCCGTGCCGAAATGCCGGATAGCCAAGACAGCGAGATGTCTACCGAGTATAAGTCTACCAATACCAGGCCCATTTTCTTTTGATGCGGTCTGTTGTTGTTGCTTCTCTTGCAAGTCGCTCGCTGCGTCACAGTCGTTCGCTCTTTTTTTTTTCGCCCTGTTCAGGGACCACACTCGTTTGTCAGTCTTTTTTGACCGTCTACACGCCGCGATGCGTTCCACTCCTTTGATTGTCGCCGGCCTGGCTGCCGTCCCCGGTGGCATGGCTCTGGCTCTGCCCGAAGGCCGTGTCCCAGTCGCTCCTCTCGTGGCTCGAAACATGTACGGCCGCGGCATTGCCCGTCGAAACGACACCATCAGCCGCAACGACCCCGTCGTCAACTCGAACACGCTGTACCGCACTCCCGTTGCTACCCCCGCTGCCACGCCCAGCGTCAAAGTTCCGGAGCCGGTTGTCCCCCAGGACACCAACACCGACTCGGCTTACAACACTGTCTCTACTCCTACCCCTAAGCCTATTATCCCGGAGCCTCCTGTTGTCAACACCGACACCAACACGGTGTACAACACGCCTGTTACCACTCCCAAGGCTCCTGTTGTCCCTGTTCCCGTGGACAGTGGTACCACCTACAACACTCCGGTGGCTACTCCTAACCCCATTATCCCCCCGGTTGTCACCGACACGAGCAGTGTCTACAACACTCCTGTGCCTACGACTAGCTCAGTTGCACCTGTTATCCCTCCACCCAACTCTTCGGCCAACAGCACTCCCGTGCCTACACCTAGCTCCCCTGCACCTGTTGTCCCTCCTGTCAACACCAACACCAACACCAATACCCCATATAACACTCCAGTGCCCACGACTAGCTCAGTTGCACCTATTATTCCCCCGCCCAACTCTTCGGCCAACAGCACTCCCGTGCCTACGCCTAGCTCTCCTGCGCCTGTTATTCCACCCGTCAACACCAACACGGAGACTCCCTACACCACCCCGGTGGCTACAACCAGTTCTGTTGCACCTGTTGTCCCTCCACCCAACTCTTCGGCCAACAGCACTCCTGTACCTTCACCTACCTCAGTTGTACCTGTTGTCCCTCCTGTCAATACCAACACCAACACCCCCTACAATACGCCAGTGCCCACGACTAGCTCAGTCGCCCCTGTTGTGCCCCCACCCAACTCTTCGGCCAACAGCACTCCCGTACCTACGCCTAGCTCCCCTGCGCCTAGCTCCCCTGCGCCTATTGTTCCACCCGTCAACACCAGCACTAAGACCACCTACAACACTCCAGTGCCTACGACCAGCTCAGTTGCGCCTATTATTCCGCCGCCCAACTCTTCGGCCTACAGCACCCCCGTAGTTACGCCTAGCTCCCCTGCGCCTGTCGTCCCTCCAGCCAACACCAACACGAAGACTCCCTACAACACCCCAGTGGCTCCAACCACCTCTGTTGCGCCTGTTGTCCCTACTTCTCAGCGCACTGACACCATCTACAACACCCCCGTGCCTACGACCAGTTCGGTTCTCCCTGTTATCCCTCCGCCCAACTCTTCGGCCTACAGCACTCCTGTGCCCACGCCTAGCTCCAATGCACCTGTTGTCCCCCCTGTCAACACCCCTGTGCCTACGACTAGATCAGTTGCACCTATTATTCCCCCGCCCAACTCTTCGGCCTACAGCACTCCCGTGGCTACACCTAGCTCCAGTGCGCCTGTCGTGCCCCCAGTCAACACCGGCAAAGCACCCACCACTCCTGTGTCCACTCCCACTTCTACGCCCTACATCGCCCAGAGCGTCTCCGTTTCCACCGACAGGACGCCTACTGCCAACCCAACCACCACCGACGCCGAGCCCGTCCCAACCGTCAACCCCTCGTCTCCCAACTGCAACAGTTATGGTACCGTCGACTCCCAGAGTGGCGACACCATCATGTACGTATCCCTTGCTCCTGAACTAAACATCCCCTGCTAACATGCCAAAGCACCCTGGCCGCTCCTCACAACGGCGATGCTTATTGCGACGTGGCTGCACCTCTTCCCGTTGGTTCCAGTCCCGAGGACCTCGTATACCTCCTTGCCAACGTCTATGTGGAAGACCTGACACCCGCTCGCAAGCGCACGGCCATTGAAAACGACTGCTCTCTGTCCATCACCCTCAGTGGCACTGATGTGTACTCCGAGGACATGTCCACCTATGGCGGTCAGACTGTGCATGTCGAAACCAGCAGCATCCCTGGCGGTTCCCCACAGGTTACTGTCCGTCTGCTCCAGCACTGCGGCGACACTCCCACCCGTTTTGAGGTTTCCGATGCTGTCCTGAAGGCTATTACCAGCGGCTCCACAACTCTGGGAGATGTTTATGGATCTACTTCCGCCACCAGCGTTTATGAAGCTCCCACCGACACCATCTATGTCGCTCCTACTGCCACCACTGCCAGCTATGGTGGCAACAACGGTGGCAGCGGCAACGGTGGTAACCCTTACCCTACCACTGCTGCTACTACTAGCAGTGCCTACAATGTTGGAAATGGTGGAGCCTACTCTGCTTCTAGCGTCGGCTACCAGGGTGGAAATGGTGGCAACGGCGCTTACAGTGTCTCCGCTAGCTATGGCTATGAGGGCGGCAACTCTGGCTCTGGCGCTTACACTGTCTCCAGCGTCCACGGCTACCAGGGTTCTGGCAACGGCGCCTATACTGCCTCTGCCAGCCATGGCTACGGCGGTGGCAGCTACGGCTCTGGTTCCTACACTGCTCCCACTGGCAAGGGCCATGGAGCTGGCTACGGCGCCGTCACCAAGACTGCCTCTGCTTCTTGCACCGAGTCCACCGGTTTCGCCAAGGTCACCCGCCCCGCTGGATACCATGCTGGCTCGTACGCCGCCCCCACTGTGGAGGTCAGCACTATCTGCAGCACCAAGGTTCACACCGTCACCAAGTGCCCTGCTTACGCCTCTGACTGCCATGTTGGCGACGTGACCACCGAGGTCAAGACCATCTTCACTACTGTCCCTTACACCGAGTCGTCTGCACAGCCTACCAAGGCCCCCAAGGCTCTTAAGAAGGATGTCTACAAGTTCAAGGCGTACCGCGGCGAGGAGTGCGATGAGGAGGAGGTTGTCTACATCACTGCTCCTTGCTCCTGCAAGGGCGGCGTAAGCTACATCCCCAAGAAGTGCGTCGGTGAGAGCTGCAACGATATTACTGTCTACAAGCCCGAGGTTTGCACCGAGGAGCACAGTGACGAGGTTGTTTACACCGCTGAGCCTTGCTATGGTGAGGAGTGTGGCGAGGGTGCTGTCGTCTTCAAGCCTGAGGACTCGACCTACTCTACTGATATCTATGGTTCTGGGTCCGAGTCTGGCGCTACCTATGGCTCCGGCTCCGGCGCTGGATCCGGTTCCAACTACGGCTCTGGTTCTGGCTCCAACAACTATGGCTCTGAGTCCGGTGCTGGCTCTAACGACAGCTCCGGCTCCAGCTCCGGCTCCAGCAGCTACGGTGCTGGGTCTGAATCCGGTTCTGGCTCCAATAACTATGGTTCTGGATCTGATGCCTACGGCTCTGAGTCTGGTGCTGGTTCCAACCCTAGCTCTGGCTCTAGCTCTGGCTATGGTTCTGGTTCATATGGCTCCAACTCTTGCAACGGCACCAAGACTTTTGTTTACGAGCCTAGCTCTACGCCCAGCTCTGCTTACGGCTCCAGCTCTGGTTCCAGCTTGGGTCCTAGCTCCGGTGCCGGCTCTGGCTCCAGCTCTGCTTCCTCCAGCAGCTACACTCCCGCCCCTGTCTCGGGCGCTAGCACCTATGCCGTCGGCACTCTTTCCTTGGTTGCTGCATTCTTCTTCGCTCTTATCTAAGGGCACCTTAATTAGTATATTATTGTGACGAACTTAGAAAACATATCTTCAATTTACTCCCATTTTTAATGTATTTAGTACATGTGATGTTGAATCAAGCGCCGTGTCTAGTGAAGTTAAACAATTTTCATGCTATGTCACTAATTGACAGGGTTGTAAAAAAAATATGCTGATACTCATACTAATAAAATTAGTGTTAGTATACAAATTAGTATACTAATTCGTACTTTTTACAACCCTACTAATCGAGGAGAACAGTGGTTCATCTAGCCATTGCCAAGGACACCCCACTCATGTCTCTGGCTGCATACGTGAAAGCGCAATCTTGATAGCCGCGGTGAACTTGTGAGCTGGAAGAGTGAATATTGGAGAGAAAAAATATTCTCATTCATCAGTTCTAGCTAGTCTTTACTCTGACCCGGTTCCTGTGGTGCTCCGATATCCTAGACCATTCGATTGTTCCATAGTGGACTCCGCAACTAGTTGGCTTCCGGATAAACACAAGATCAGATAATTCCCGTTTCCCGTTTGTGAGGTCGAACTTCGCAATGCTGAAAAGCATTCACTCCAAGCACCTCTTCAAACCCGATGGCGCCAACTACCTGTATCCCAGCTCTGCCATTCGCTTATACCACCATGCATCGTACTCTTCCCCTTGCCCCTCTGTATCAGTTTACTCTAGTTCCTTCTGCCAATAAACACTCTTCTCGGCAAAATGACAACCGATACAGAGCGGACACAGCATTATTGTTCCACAGTCCCCTGGGTATCCCAAGCCAGTCCACATCTCGGCAACCTCCCTGCCATCTCTGCAGCCAACGCAGAAATCTCGCCCCGCTCCGCAGAGGCCACACCAGCCCCGCTCCATTCGAGAAATGACATCCGGTACGGTGAGCCTGTCGAAGAGTAACTTCTCCTCCAGAGCCTCGATCGGGATTGAGAAGACAGTTGCATCGTCGTTGGGGAGCGTGAAGGGGTGATCGCATTCGCCTTTTTCGCAGCTTTGTGGCTTTGCGAGGAAGCGTTGGTAATCATAGACGTCGCCGGGATCTTCAATCTTGCCGCATCTCTTCCATTCCGAAACCGCGGCGCAGATTAGCGTAGTCGATCCGTCCTTGTTCTCTTGGAGAGTTCGAGGCTGGACAAGGTAAAATTTGTTTAATCTGTTGCCCTCAGCTGCGAGCTCAAGGATCTGATCCCAGATTTCAAGTGGAAGCTTCTTGTTGCCTTGCTTGGATGAAATGTTGGCTGGAACCAGGCTTTTCATCTGTCTGATGTAGAGACGAGTAGAATCCAGCATCAGGATGCTCTTTTTCTCGACCTGCGCCTTTAGGCCAGAACGGCTGACTGGCTTCATGATTGTAGAAGTGCTGTGAACGCGGGGTTGGGAGAATTGGCGTTGTTCGCTCTGAGTGAGTCAAGATGTGGAATGTGAAATTGTGAGAGGTCATCATTTATATCGGTAGCTGCTATCATGGTTATCTGAGAAAAACACCTGAAGGTTATCTCATCAAGATTGGGTAATGCAGCCTAGCTGCTAGGTTTGTTTGTGAAGTTTATTGTCCCGTTTCTAGGCCATGTGATTACGTCAGGTTCGACGCAAAGTCTGGCCCCTTAACATGAGCCCCGATTAGAAGGACAATTAGCTTAAGGATTCATCTGCACAATTTCTCTCTTTGGAAGCCTCGCAGGTATACGTGGTCTCTCCATCCGCCAAGAAGCCGTAGTCACCACCAAACATGGACTTCAGATCTTATGGGACCGAAGTCGTAGTTACCAGGCTCATTTGGAATCTGTGGGCATGCATAGGCTTTAGGTTACAGTCCCAAGGACACAGGGGTGTGAATTTTGGTGAAGAGTCTTTGCAAAGTTTTCTGAAGCCAATCATGCATTCGCTCCACCACACAGTATTCGTACTGCCCAATTCACATTCAATCATTGTCCCGTAAGATACGAGGGACTGTCTGAGGTATTGCCCCCATCAATGCTTTACATTGTAACCTGTCAATATTCATGAAGAATCAACTCATCAGCCATAGTCATACCCAGACCTCAGATCCACTTTGAAGCTGTCAGTATCCATAGACTTTAGGTTGCAGAGCTTCACAGACATAACGGTCAATTCATCATCGCCATCAAAAGCCTGGCGCTGACCCGCAGCCCACCATAATGAGAAAATTCATAATGAACTCTACGACTGTCTACGCACTTGACGACAGAGTTTTATCAGCCATCAAACCCATGCCAAACCTTTGTGGCCAAAAATCCCCAACCTCCTCCAACTTGGTTAAATGCACCATGCCTTGGCTAGCCAGCGAACTACCTCCGAATGCCCTTCCTCTTCAAAGCCGACGAACGTCTCAAAGTGCTACTACGAAGTGCAACAGCAGACAATTTTCTTTGGCATGTGCTAACCTTGGGTTTACACCGAGAACCACCATTTTACCAACTCGGACCCTAAGGCAGACCAAGACAGCCACATCCCTCAACACTATCACAATAACAGCAGTGGCCTCTCCTGCATCCACAGCGACGGTGACTCCCACCATGACTGAGTCGGACTGGTCGACAAGCACGAGTATTCTACTTCCTCCAACCCAAAGCTTCTCGATTCGGTGACGAACGAGGAATTCGTGGTGCAACCTAAGCAAATGGCGTTGAAAATTACGAAATGGCCTCCAGTGGCGGCGCCGAATTCTCACTCATCGACAACAACGGCCGGTACGGCTATGTTTTTGTTTTTGTCCCCGTGTCGATAACACAGCCATTATATGTGTATACCGATTCTCACTGGTACTATGACAGTCGCGAGCCGAATGTTGACTTTATCAACATTGAAACAGACTTTGATCTGGTAAGGACTTTGCTCTGTTCCATCAGCGAGGGTTTGTTGGAATGCACATCGACAGTGTTTCCCAACATACCCCGAACGAATCTTCGACAGTGCCACTTGCCTAGTTTGCAGCATTTGGGAACAGATTTTAAGCTGGCTTATGCCTCGAGGGATCACCAACATTCACAGTATTACACAACCATGACTCTCAAAGTCGCTCCTTGCGATACATCAAACACCTAGAAAAGTTCTATAGCTTTTTTACTACAACACATAATGACTTTACGCGGTTCATAGTTCTGGGCGTATGCAAGGTCATCCCTTCCTGCGGCGCTTCCACCATCTTGGGCGCTCAACGCCAATAGATTAATCGGTTAAGCTTGGAACTGGCTGAAAAATAAAGTGTAAACTTGAAGTTTTTATTAAGATGCAATATATACATTTATGAACAACGCCAATACCCGGGTGCATCCCTCGCTCTAGGGGTCCGCCGTCTGCGGAAAGCAGCCTCCGTCATCGCAATCAAAACCGCTGCCGCAGGTCGACGCACTTGCACACTGTGTTGGGGATGAACGGATAAACGGATTGCCGGAATAAGGTGGACCCGGCCCGAGTTTTAGTCAGACGGTCACAACACCGGGTTTGGCGATAAAAGCCCAGTGGTCTCAACACCAAGGTTTAGATAGCAGCTTCGTCTCAACACGCGATTTCTAGCCCGTTTTTAATGGTTCCTTTTCGATGGATCGTTCGATCCAATGCTTCTATGACTGCGTTTTAAATTTGGTGGCCATTGGTGCCGCATTCATTGTTTTATTTTACCCCACGGCAGAGCTCTCACTGAGAAAGCTGCCTCTCACCCGGATCCCTCTCACTCTCACTTTGGGTTGTGTGTGTGTTTTCCTCTGTGTTTCACTTCTCCGTTTTAACACGACCGTTGACACGTCAGTGGTAGTGAATAATCGACCCCACCAAAACATGTTGCGTGGCAGAATCCGTTTATGCAAGAAAGAGGCCCACAATTGCCCTCGCACCAAACTATCAACTACTCATCTAGCTCATCGAAGAAATTACTGGGACAATGGCTTGTATATAGGAATGGGCTTTAATTCAAAGGGGGAGCTTTTTACGACTTAAAAGTCTTTCTTGCAATTCGCTGTTTCAAACAATGCATTTTAAATAAATAAAGGGTGAAATTACCGGGTGTAGTTATTTGTCTTATAGGATTTTCCTAGTCTCGGATGTCATCATTTATGCCTCAACACGTCGCTGATTCATCAGTACAATAGTAATTATTGTGGAAGAACATTTTATTAACGATTATATACTAAAGGAATGACAGTTGTGCAAAGTAATCTATATTCGTTACGAAAACTGAAAATGAGATCGCCGGCGTCAAGGGCCAATCATGCACCTTGCTAGCCGCGCGTTTCCTGGCATTTTATGCCGCCCAGGCGCGTCCTCTCACGCTGAATCATTTAGATGGTGATGGAGGCAGAAGCGTCGACCTCAACAGTGGCGACGTCATCGATGTAGGCGTGGATACCGTAGCATCCAGATCCGCAGTCAAGGTTAAGCTTGAGCTGGGCCTCGGCACCGGCATCCAGGGTGAAGGCGGAAGAAGTCTGAAGACCCCAAGAAGTAAGAGACTCGTGAAGCTGGAGGGTATCAACAATCTTGGCGCCAACGGAAACCTCAAGCTTGCAGGTGCCAAAGAGAGAAGCAAGGTCAAGTCCAAGACGGGCGCGGTAGTTGACCTTGTAGGACTTGCCAGCCTCAATGCCGGTGAGAGTGGTGTAGGCAATGGGGGCTCCAAGAGACTTGGAGTAGCACATATCGAGGTAGTGGCTTCCAGTGAAGGCGCTCAGCAAACCAGACGAAGCCTTGACGTCACACTCTCCGCCAAATGTCCACGAAGCTCCGTAGTTGCTGCCAGAAGCGGTGTCGAAGCCACCGTTAGAGACACAGTTTCCGCCGTTGCTGCTGCTAGAGCTGGAAGATCCTGAACCAGACTTGCTGCCAGAGCCGGAAGAGCTAGCAGTGGCTGCGCTGGAGCCAGCCGTAGTGGTAGCTGAGCCAGACTTGCCACCAGATCCAGAAGAACCAGAGCCGTAGCTGCTGCCAGAGCCAGATCCAGTAGAGCCAGAGTAGCTGCCAGAACCTGAGCCGGTAGAGCCTGATCCCGAGGAACCAGAGCTGGATGAGCCACCAGTGGCAGCGCTGGACCCAGCTGTAGTGGTAGCGGAACCAGAGTGGCTACCGGAGCCAGAGGAGCCAGAACCAGACGATCCAGAACCGTAGGAGCCAGAGCCGGAGCCTGACGAGCCGGAGCCGTAATGACCACCTGAGCTAGATGAGCCACCAGTGACAGCACTGGATCCAGCTGTAGTGGTAGCGGAACCAGATTGGCTGCCAGAACCAGAAGAACCCGAACCGTAGGATCCAGAACCAGAAGAGCCTGAGCTAGAACCAGATCCGGAACCAGAGCCTGATCCAGAGTGACTACCAGAACCAGATGATCCAGAGCCGTAGGAGCCTGATCCAGAGCCAGAGCCAGAAGACCCAGAGCCATAGGATCCTGAGCCCGAAGAGCCAGATCCAGAGCCAGAGCCAGAGTGACCACCAGAGCTAGACGAGCCACCAGTAACAGCGCTGGAGCCAGCGGTAGTAGTAGCGGAGCCAGAGCGACTGCCAGAACCAGAGCCAGAAGACCCAGAACCATAGGAACCTGAGCCCGAAGAGCCAGAGCCTGAGCCAGAAGAGCCTGAGCTAGATCCAGATCCAGAACCTGAGTGGCTACCGGAACCAGAAGATCCAGAACTATAGGAGCCTGAACCTGAGCTAGAGCCAGAAGACCCAGAGCCATAGGATCCTGAGCCTGACGAGCCGGAACCAGATCCAGAGCGGCCACCAGAGCTAGATGAGCCACCAGTAACAGCACTAGAGCCAGCGGTGGTAGTGGCAGAACCAGAGTGACTACCAGAGCCAGAGCCAGAGCCAGAAGAACCAGATCCGTAAGAACCAGATCCTGAGCCGGAGCCGGAGCCTGAGTGGCTACCGGAAGATCCAGAGCCGTAGGAGCCAGATCCGGAGCTAGAACCAGAACCCGAGGAACCAGAGCCAGAAGATCCAGAACCATAGGAACCAGAGCCCGAAGAGCCTAAGCCTGAGCCTGAGCCAGAGTGACCACCGGCGCTAGATGAACCTCCAGTAACAGCACTGGATCCAGCGGTGGTAGTAGCGGAGCTAGAGTGGCTACCGGAACCAGAACCAGAACCAGAAGAGCCGGAGCCGTATGATCCAGATTCAGAGCTAGAGCTAGAGCCCGAGGAGCCAGATCCAGAAGATCCAGAACCGTAGGAACCAGATCCTGACGAGCCAGAGCCAGAACCGGAGTGGCTACCGGAGCCTGAGGATCCAGAGCCGTAAGAACCAGACCCAGAAGATCCGGAACCGGAGCCGCTGTTACCAGAGCCACTAGAGGAGGCAGATGAACCAGATGTGGACTGAGGGTGGGTAGCGGTGGTTGAGGAGCCCGAGTGGTTTCCAGAGCCAGAGCCAGAGCCAGAGGAGCCAGAGCCTCCGTTGCCCGAGCCGGAGCGGCTGCCCGAACCAGAAGATCCAGATCCGTACGAACCAGAGCCGGAAGATCCAGACCCTGAAGAGCCGGAGCCGGAGCCGGAGCCATAGGATCCAGAGCCATAAGAACCAGAGCCAGACCCGCTATTACCGGAGCCTCCAGACGAAGCGGAGGATCCAGATGTGGAGTTGGGGTGGGCAGAGACGGAGGTAGTGGTCCCAGCGTGGCTGCCAGAACCTGAGCCACCACTGCCAGAGCCATAGGAGCCGGATTCCGAAGATCCAGAGCTGGAGCCGCTGCTACCAGAGCCAGAGTGGCTTCCAGAACCAGAGGATCCAGAACCAGAGGATCCAGAACCTGAAGAACCAGTGCCACTGCTGCTACCGCCAGAGCCGTAGGAGCCGCCGGAGCCACTGCTAGAGCCGGAGCCGGAGGATCCAGATCCGTAGGAGCCTGAGCCTGAAGATCCAGAGCCAGAGCCAGAGCGGCTACCGGAGCTGGACGAACCAGAGCCATAAGATCCAGATCCGTAAGACCCAGAGCCACTGCTACCAGAGCCGTATGAGCTGCCGGCACCGGATGTGTGTACGCTCACAACGGTCGAGGTGGGGACATAAAGAACTGAGACGGTTGTGGAAATGCTGTAGCGGCCGGGAGAACCATAGGCCCCAGCGGTAGAGGTGGGGGCCACGGCAGCAGCCTCGCCAGCACTGGAGGGAAGAAGAGAGTAAGGAGATTCCTGACCACAGGGGCTGCCAGCAACGCCCTGCAGAGAGAGAGCCGCCGCGGCCACGCCGTAAACGAGAGACCTGGGAGCAGGCATTTTGGTGTTGAATGTAGCGAGTGGTGTTCTTCTTT
The DNA here is from genome assembly GCA_022837005.1 of Calonectria pteridis. Lineage (NCBI taxonomy): Eukaryota > Fungi > Ascomycota > Sordariomycetes > Hypocreales > Nectriaceae > Calonectria > Calonectria pteridis. The sequence continues at coordinate 85,931 of JAKZGU010000043.1, forward strand.
ATGCGATCAACTGAAGAAAAAGGTGAAATGAAGAAAAGATGGAAAACGAGAGAAGGAATTAGTAGCGAGTGAGTTGAGCGAGTGAGTGATGATGAGGATGAAATCTGCTAAGAGGTGCATCTCGACGAGTTTATATACACAATGCCCATCTCATATCCAACTCGAGCTTGGTGGGATGACAGCGGCCCCTTGTCTCGATCTAAAACGAAGCACTTTAGCAAGAGTCTCCTAACAGCGACTAGCGTCAAGAGGGGGCTGCATGCAGGTACGGTGACGGTGGTGTCAGGGCCACCGGCGTCTCCATTCGCCAATCGACCCATTGGGAGCGCAGGGCTTGGGGCTCGATGGAGTAAGGCAATCCCCGGGAGATCGACTTAAGCTGTGGGTTCAGGAGTTCCGGCTCACCCGCTCGGCAGCGTCTTCCGGGGCCGAGAGGCAGTCAGTCAGTCGCGGAGATGCATGCCAAGGGGGTAGCTAAAAACAGACAACCCACTCACTCGCTTGCCTTGTTTCTGCTGCCAAGGAAAATCTTGATAGCTGAAGGAATGCATCCTGGCAATTTGACAAGCAAAAAAGCACAGTTTAGACAGGCTGTTTCTCGTCTTTGGTCGATCGGGGAAAAAAAGCAATGTTTCATCACATCGAACTCGCCCCGTGTCTGAGTTTGGCTTAGCCCGTTTGGCTTTTCCCCACAGACATTGGACGTGCTCTCGACGAGCTAAAGCTAGCCTGTGTCAGGACGCAGTCGCCCGTCCCGGCTGAAGCTATTTTCAGGCACGTCAGCCTTTCTGGTCGATGCGGTGCGCAGCATCACGCTCTGGATTCTAGATCCTTGCTTGGACGGTGCCGTCCTTTGACAAAGTTTCGATCTGCCACGCGTCCCGCGTCGGTCGCGCGTTTGATCCTAAATTACACACGTGTTGGCTGCCGCCGCTAAAATGAATACCATTCAACAACAATCATCCAGGGCAATACAATATGAGTTATTGTAAACGCATGGAAAGGGGCTTGACCGAGTGTGTGAGCGTGTGGTGGCCAAATCGGCTCGGCACGCAGGACTTGGACGACTAGCGGCGGAACAATTCTCTTGCGGACCAACACGAACTGTGAGAGGCAGCATCGGATTTGATGCCATCCCCCGCCACGGAACTGTTATTGCCGAGTGGTCGCGCTAAGACAGCGATAGCGCCAGCGCACCGACAGCTTTTGATGAGAGATGACGCGGCAAGTCTATATTAGACCCAGCTGAGAACCAGGACTGTGCGGCAGCATCATCCAGTAACCTTCTCAATATAGGGTAAAATATACTTGTTTTTTGCCTTTTTTTCATGTGTTCATAGCCACGTCTGAGACCTCGTCCGCGTATGTTAGTTGGTACCATCTGCTTTGACAGTCTTGCCATTATACGCCTCAATTAGCCTCGTAGTTACAAGTCACCTCTCAATCTTGTGATCAACCGTGTAAGAATCCACAATGTACATGATTTCTCGTTTAAAGCTGTAAACAAATCTTGCTCTCTTCCCTGCTCAGATCATCACCTGTGGGGAATGATGTGTTGCAAATGCCGGCTCCCCCCAGACCCAGCAGCCACCGGAAGGATTCCTCGCATTGATGTTCAGGTGATCAAAAATAAAGCCGAAGTCATGCACCCAGGATTTTTCATCACCCAATTTTTTTGCGGGTTGCAAGCTTCCGATTGGTATATCTGTTTACGGCTCAATCTGGGTTCAGTCCTGAAAGAGCAATGGAGAAACAACGCTAAAAGCGGCTTGTCCAGGGGTACAGTGGAGTGAAACTCACCATCATGATGCAATATCACGTGGAACAACGGCTAGAGGCTGGTTTGTAATATTAAAGTGCTGCGCATGTAAGCCTTTCCAATCAGCTCTTGCTTTCTTTTCTTCCGCTTCGACTTCCCCATGAGTTTCCTTTGGGCAGATCGAACTTGGGTGTCCTGAAATCTGAAATGAGATGTGATACAGTGCGACATCTCGTCAGATTCAAACATGGGTTGCATTCACTGTGGCAATCGCGCATGTATCGCAATACAGCTGTGCCATTTCGTAAAGAAGCCTGAAGAAGCGACCCGGTCGCCTGGGAACAATATCCTCTGATGTCAATGGATGTTTCAATGACAATACAAACTTTTCTAGGTAAATAAGGTCTTCTCTATTGCAATCGGTGATGACTCGGCAAAAGAGAATCAGAAACGGAACAAAAGGTGTGCATAAAATTGTGCTAGTGCTAAAGAGTCAGCAATGCCAGGTATTGGTTCAAGGTGCACTAACCTGTTGATGAACCTGTTCACCAATGTAGGTTCATGAGTGAGAGCATACAGCTCATCCAGACCTTGTCTATGAGCATCCAATGCCGACCGCGAGATTTTGAAGCAGTGGTCTGAGATCGTTTGAGGCGGAACATCGCACATAGGGGCCACTTTGGAGATCAGTGACAAAATAGTAAGCTGGACAAGTCGCTCGCTTGCAAGATAGACTCGTCGCATAGGGTCGTTGTCGGGTTGTCCAGTTGTGCGATCAGACGTCTCCTACAGCAAGATCATTAATTGCGATGCAACTAGCGACGGGCATCAAACTCACATTTCGGAATTCACACGTCTCATCCAAAATTGCCTGCATCTCTGCACCCAGGATCATAGCGCTGGCCATGCGCTCCTCAATTGGCCTCCGGAGCGCTGACAAGTTAAAGAGTTGGTTCGCTGTTTTTGCTTGTATTTCTGCAACCTTCACCCAGCGGAGAACCGTGGGATCCGGGGGATACGGCATGTCGTGCTCTTGCAGCCCAGGCGTGCGCCCCAGCCTGAGACTCAAAGCCGAATCAAGCCTGTACACTGACCAAAACAGCCGCATCTTGGTCATCTTGGTGGACCCGCTCTCGTCGGCCTTGGAATAGGCACGATGCAACCCCAGCGCCTGGCAAAGACTTACGGCGGCCGAGGTCAAGGACCACGCAAGCGTCGCCTTAGCAGCATCGATCGCGCGCTCGGCCTATGTTTGCCAAATGTCAGTTCAGTCCACCATGTGTTTTTCCGGATATCATTTACCCCGAGAGCCAAACATGCAATGGTTTCTATCGTAGCTGGCAAAACTAGCGGAAGGCGAGCGAGACTCTGTCGAACATGTGTTCCACACTGGATGCCAAAGTCCAGATACTTGTTCTGCCCCGAGACTATGGCGTATTCGGAGAAGAGCCATGCAAGGCAGCCGTTTGCAAGAATAAATTCGAACTGATTGTATTGGGTCACAGCAAAGTACACCTTTTGGCACATTTCGGTAAATATCGCCAGGTCAAGGATTTGCGAAAGCCTGGTCACCATGTATGACGTTGGGTGTTCTGATTTAAAGACCAGTTTGTACGTTGATCGAACTAAGTTGAAGGGAATTTCATCTTACCTTTTGCCCAGCGTAAAACGGCGATCGCTTCCTCTTGTGGGGGCATCATGATGTCCCTGCTGAAATGACAAGGGTCCACCAGCCCAACATCATTAGGGGTTTGGTCTGGGCCATCTTCCGCGTTAAGAACCTCTCGCAAAGCTGTGATGACTCCGTCGCCGTTGGGTCCTGAGGAGTGGAGAAAATGGCATCCAAACAAGTCATCAATAAATTGATGAACTATCTTGGAGTAGTCGACCAGCACATCACTCCCTTCATCTGGTCTGGGTTGTTGGAGTGTGAGAAAGCCGGGCGAACTCGGGTGGGAGCGCCTCGCGACGGGTGCTAGACTGAGATCTTGGAGCAGCTGCTTGATGCCGTCGAGGCTCTGGGCAATTTCATCTATCTTTTGCTCACTGCGCATTCATACAAATAGATCACTGTCTTTAGCCTGATTTGGTTTGTGAAAACGTAAGAAACACATACTATTGGGGCGATACTAGAATTCTCTGTCGATTTTCGCCGGCTCTTGGTTTGACAGCGGAGTGTGTGCAATCCAGTCTTGCACTCACGCAATTCGAGCATGGTGTAGCTCTGTCACATCCAACCTAGGCTTGAGGTAAGCTGTCGCAAATTTCGAGTGGAGAGAAGAAAAAAAAACAAAGAAATTCTCGCTGACCTTTCGGGCCCGGCATTGGTCGCACTATTTTTTTGTTGTGATGGAACGTCAGCATGGGATGACTCCAGAGACGCGCGACGGAATGCCTCGGGGTTCCAGAGACTGCGGCTTACAGATCGCCGTGACACGACGGGTCGGCCAATCCCTCCGTGTTGATTGCCGTTTTCCTCCATTTTTGCTGCGAGATTTTGGCCTCGCAATGAATCTTTGTTGAAAAGTGTCACCTTTTGAACTACGCCCCGCAAGTTGCCTTCACTCAATGATCCTTCGCAAACGCTCGCGTTTCCGGACCCACTCACCATCCCCAACATCCAATCATGAGGCGTGAGTGTGGCGCGCTTATGGGCAGGTCGTGGAAGAAGGATTGATTCATGTCTCACGGGCAGCATCCTAATAAAATGCTATATAAGGCAGGGTGTACTTGGAATTAAAATATCTGATCATGCCAAATCAAGGATATCACAGCCTTCGCAGAAAAATATCCCATCGACAGAATCATGGCTTTGAACATCCTCATCACCGGCGCTGCTGGCTACATGCAAGTCAACTAACACACCCCTTTGGCAAATACTAATATTTAAAATAGTGGCGGTACTCTTATTAACACACTTCTCACAAGTGAGCAGACGGTAATTACCCGACAACAGATTGTTGCTGTAGTCAGGACCGAAGAACAAGCCCACCGCTTATCTACCCTGGACATCAAAGTCGCCTGTGTGGACCTGACTGACAGCGAGGCGATAACCCAGATACTTTTGGTGCACGATAGTATGTACATTGATAAGCAGCAACAGGATATGTGGATGTATTCGTTCTCTAACCTGAGTAGTCAACCTGGTTATCCATTGCGCTAGTGCATCCGATGCATCGCTGGCAAAGCCGCTCCTCTCCAGCCTTGGAAAGAGGATCCAAGACTCGGGTAAAGTGGCCTACTTTATTCACGTAGGTATTTCCGCTTACATAATTCGCCCCCCAATCAGACCAAGCTAATGTTCGCTTGGACGACCCAGACCTCTGGGGCCAGTACTTTTGCAGATAAGACCGGTTGGCACCACGGCCCCATCACGGACACTGATCCGGTGTACGACCTTGTAAGGAGCATTGAAACTCCCTACGCGATTCGAGAAGCCGACACAGCCATCCTTGAGTACGCACTGGAGCACGCTGTCACCGCCTTCATCGTGGTTCCACCTTTGGTTTGTTCGTCTCGCTTGTCCGGTCGGCAACGAGCCGAGCCCAATTCATTACGTTAACATGAAACGATACAGATGGTCGAGGTACAGGAACCTCTAAACATTCGTCTTTCATTCTTCCTGCCACTATACGCACATGCATTGCACAAAAGGCTGTCTACAAGTTCCCCGAGGATACTGTAAGTCCTTGACTCCTTTTCAAATTTACTAGTCCCGCTCACTAGGACGAATCTCTTTAGAGCTGGTCGGCAATCCATGTCGTTGACCTAGCGAATTTCTATATCCGCCTCGTTATCTCTGTAGTTCAGGGTAGCAATCTTCCAAATGGGCGTGATGGATACTTCTTTACCTCGGCCCACAAAGTGTCCTGGGGGAAGACTCTTGATCATCTAGCAGTTGTGCTTCACGCCAAGGGGCTGGTGCCGAATCCCGAGGCCGATATTTGGCCCAGCGTGGAAGTGGCCTCTCGGAACCTCGGCGTTCCTCCTGACTTGGTTCAAGTTGGATGGAACTCCAAGTATGCTTGCTCTCCATTTTTCGATTTTGTTCCACATTAACCACGCATGCAGTTCTATTTGTATGGGTAAGAAATTTGTTCTGATTGATTGGGAACCTCGATGGGACGAAGAGAAATTCCTGCAGCGGCTTGATGATGAGGTTCAGGCCGTGATTGATGCAAATGCAGAATGAGTCTTGCTAGGTGATGCACTTTCTGCTTGGATTACAACATGAGTAATTCTATTATCCTATTCAATATGCAACCGAGTCATTCCTATCTAGAATATCTCTCCTCATCAAAGGGCTGAATAAAAATGCTAGGTAAAATATTTACTCTTATGATTCGATTTGCATAGGGTGTAGTGCTACGGAACGGAACCGGGGTCCAATTTTCGCCCGACGGAATCAATTTGATGTTTTGGTTTCCACCTGACAGGATAAAAATGAAGAAACCTTAAACACGCGTTTGGAGCCCAGAATTAGAGTTCGAATAAAATTAGAAAGGCTGTTGGGGATAAAATTAAAGCTGGCTAATTTTTTTTCATAGGGAAATGAGCCGAAAGTTCTTGAGAGTTTCATCGTTACTCGTCCCTCGGTTCCGGTTTCTTGCACAGCGATCATGATATCACGAAGTGGGCATCGGCTCGGTGTTTTGACGGTCAAGTGAATATAGTTTCGATGCGACGGCGAACACGATGTGGATGAATTGCGATGGACGGGCGTGCACGTGTCCGAAGCTCAAGCCCCCTTTTTATCGTATTATCTGCCGATGGGCCGAAACGGGGTAAAAAAGTGCCGATCGTCCAGCCCTAGACCGGCATGATTTGCGCGACAGGGCCACACAGAAGTCATTTCCCACGGGAAATTTGGGTCCCCAAGGCTCATGCCGATGATTAAGGGCCCTCCGACCTGCATCGCGCGCCCGACCTGCTTCTAAATAAAGCATCGTCTTTGTTTACTTCCGACCCGGGCTGTGGGTCGCGCCGTTTCAGAGCTGTGCTGGCTGTACGCTGCTAGTGCCGGGATGCGATACGTCTAGAAGTTTTCTGGTGCTTGTTCCACTCGACAAGGGGATTTCCGGGTAAGCAGAGTCGTTTTTTTGGTGGTTTGTTCTAGTGGTCGTTGGAAAGCTGTAATTTAGGCATAATGGTAGAGGCTCATCGTGTACATGTCAGATGACTTTAGCCAGGCGACTCCTGTGCCACACAAGAGATCTGCGCAGAGGTCCAAATGCCCTCGTAGCGGTGGAGTCTCGTACCTTCCAGAGCTCGTATTCCCCCACGGCGACAGCGAATGACGTCAAAACTCTGGGGCAACTCGGCGACCCCTGGCCCAGCGCTCATGGCATGTTACCTCGACCGAGATGATCAGCGCCCGACACAACCTTGCATCGGCTTCCGCCTCCGGTGGCCAGCAGCAAACATATAAGGCGGCTGCATTGGCCTCGAGATGGTTAGTTGTCTCATCAACACTCACTCAACAAACACTTCAACTACTACTGCATCTTTCCTCTCTCTACAAACAACTATAATCAACCACCTTTAATTTCCTCCTTCCAACCACCAAAATGCAGTTCAAGTCCCTCATTGTCGCTGCCGGCCTCGCCGCCGCTGCTCCCGCCCCCCAGGCCACCTCTGAGCCCTCCATCGTCTCCAACCCCTCTTTCCACATCCAGTCCATCCGCTCCGGCAGCGACGTCCAGTACGCCGCCGTCAAGGCCGCCAAGAGCAGCCTCTTCCTGAACCTGCCCGCCTCCAACGCCTCGTGCACCGGCACCACCGACGACTCCGCCACCTTCTACCTCTTCAACAGCGAGCTCTTCCTCTACACCGACGGCAAGCCCTCGCAGCAGGTCTACGTCGACCGCTCCGGCATGGGCCAGGGCAAGATCGGCTACGTCACCGGCGCCCAGCCCACCCCCAAGAACGCCGAGACCAACAAGTTCACCTACAACAGCACCGCCGGCCTCAACTTTGACGGCGCCGGCTTCCTCGCCTGCCCCGGCAGCATCGACGGCGCCTACAGCCTCTGGATCAGCACCGGCATCGCCAACCCCGCCGGCAACACCAACTGCGTCGGCATCAAGGCCAACGTTATCGACGAGGCCAAGCCCGTCTACTGCCAGTACACTGAGTAAATCTGAAGCCGGATACAATCGGCTTACTTTTCTTGCAAAAAGTCAGAGTCTTCTGATTGGTGTTGTCCCATTGACACGCCTCGACTCGTCCGGTCATCTCCGGTTTGACAATCTATGTCCTTGTAATATACCTATAGACAGTACATACAATACAATGTTTGCGAATCGCAATAATCATCTCCTCTTGACGTGAATGTGATGACTTATAAACATGAGCTGAATGCCTGTCCAGTTTGTTTCTATCCTGAGCATGCGCACTTTCTGAAGTAGAGATTTCCCAGTTGCCTCCTAGACAAAAGCATCTGGATCTAGATCTGAAACATCACAATCATCCTGGCCTCTGTGGCCCTGCAGGGATTGGTCAACCTATGAGTATGTGATTGGGAGGGAGAGAACCATCCCTTTTGGTTAGTCGCATGATTTCCAAGTCGTTTGGTTTACTTGCCTTCGTTGCTGGCTTATTCATGGGCTCGTGAAGAAGTCTTTAGCATTTCTATTTGGCTTTCTCTTCTTCTTATTTCATGTGCTGCTCCTTGCACTACTTTAAAAGCAGAAAGCATTGTTTGGGTCATTACAAGTTCATTAATGCAATGATCTGGTGCGAGGAGCTGGTCCTACCCTGATCCGAATCCGCTGATTTGTTCTTCTAGCGGCTCTGAAAAGCCTGCATGGCCTGCGTTTTCTGACGCTAGTTACCACCTGCCCAGCTTTGCACCAGTCCTATTATCCAATTCACACCAATATCTTTCGCCGTTTTTGCAGTCGACTCTTCAAATTCTACCTTCTCATTTGATGCATGTTTGGTACCTGTGATGCCCATTTGAATGAAACCATCACCCATATCGTATGAGAATGGTTTTCTTAGGTACTCAAAAAAGTCCTTGTCTCCCACCACGCTTTTCAATTCGTCCATCATGTCTTCCCAATGGTCGATTATACGGCTATTGCCCTTGTATTCTAAACCAACAACGAATCGGCACTCATCTCGGGTATCAAGGCCCCAGAGGGTCCTTGATATGGCGTCCAGGCAACGCGGACTGGTTCCGTTCACATCCCACTTGTAATCGCGGTTTGGATAAACTTGATGCTCTATTAGCATACAATGATCAAATAGACATTAGCACTTACCATCATCATCCCATTCGTCAATGGGAATCCCAACGTATCCTCGAGCGGAAACCCGTTGATGTCGGTACATGGAACCATTGAATTCCGCATATCCACCGTGCATGATCGCCATTACATTGACCGCACCATATAAGAAAATAAAAATTGCCGGGATAAATCTCTTCGAGTGCATCTTGCCGTGTCAAAGTCTGCAGAGTCTAACCGGGAGGCGTTGACTGAGTCGGAGCGGTTTAAGCTACGTGAAGTAAGAGATCTATTGCCATATAATTGATAACAAGCATGGGGTTTAAATGCAAACTGCACAACGCTGATTCCATCAGCTTATAATTATTTTGCTGCCTGGTGACAAGGTGGCAGTGTTGATGCGTTTTTTGTGGGGCGAGGCGGAATTGATGTTGGTTGTACCAATAGGTGGCTGAAGGCCCATTCGCGATCTCACCTACACCAGTATCCCTGCTGTTGTGCTCCAATGGGAGTTTTTGTGGCTAAAGACGGGATTACCAACAGCCCTGCCAAGACTACCGTCAGCTATCGAAAGCATTTGGACTGGTGGGAGCAGCCAGGCGGAGTGAGCATCAGGTTTGTGTTGTGCCGCATGACGGCACCCATGTCAGCCCACACTTAGTCGCGCCCTTCATGCTACGGCGGCTTTCAAGGTTGCCGTGCATGAATGGCTAGGGGTTGACCGGTTTCGATAACTATGGATGCTGAAGATATGAACGAGTTGGCCAAGACCTTGATTGGGGATATCGAGAGCATTGCGATGGGCCTGGGTGTCGTCCCCAGAAGCTTCAAGGTAGCTAGCATCCATTTCTAAGCTTCATTTTACTCAGGGCTGACTGTCACACACGCAGCAAGCGATTGACGCCCTGTAGCACAGCTCACACGGCTCAACAGGACCACATGGTGTGTAAACAATCATTGAATTAAAAACTGTACCACAAATACACAGACGACCTGAATTCGGCCAGTTGAAGAGCTCTCCATCGCCCCATCTCAGGGATTCAACGTTTCCACGCAATCGTCCTCCTCAACCACAACATGTGTCGAACATGAATCTGGCTAACCTGATGTCGTACTCGTAGTATAAGTGTTTCCGTCACAATACTCGACCCAGCCGTCCAGGTTCTCCTTCTTTATCACGGTGCTAAAACCCTGGATTCCAGGACCTTGGCAAATTTTCTTGAAGGCGCTGGCGGAAATTTTGGAGCCTGCGCCTGAAGGGTATTCGATCTGGAAGAGTGGTTTTCCAGCCTTGATGAGGGGTTGATAGCGAGCGCATTCCGAATAAACGGTGCAGTCTTCGGCTACGCCAAATTGGACATTGTCGATCACCTGGGGAAGGATGTCAACCGAGTTCTTGAGGCCAATGCTCACGCCATATTGGGCAGCAGTGGTAGACAAGAACTTGATGTAGTCGACGGAATCCTGCTGAGTCAATTTAAAGCCATTTTTGTGATTCTATGAAAAAGAGAGAGGAGCCCCCGTTAGCATTTGGTTCACAGAACTGAAACGAGTCAAGCGTTTCTAATGAAATGAATGATATGCCATCCTAGATGGTGTCTTACATAGGCATCAATGTTATCAGGATCCACCGCATTGCATCCCTTCTTGGCCGCTAGAGCAATGCGGTTCGCCATGATTTTACGCACGTTGGCGCTGCGAGTATTAATCCACTTTTCGTCATGCCAGCCATCCACATTGTCTCCCTTGTCAGTGGCCGAGAACTGGTCGGCATCGGAGCGCCAGTCTTCCCAGGTTCCAGCACTGAAATAGCAAATGACGTGTCTTCCGGTGTCCTTTATGGCCTTGATTGTCGATGCATCGTTATCAAACATGTCAAAATCCCAAATCTTGACGTTGGGAGAGAGGTTGTTGGCGTTGCCGTTAATCTTCACCGGATGGTACAGAACGATTTGCCACGAGTCGCCCACCTGGGGATGCCAGAGGTCGCTAGCGGATGAGCCTCTCGGGGTCGACCCATCTTGGCACTTGGTTGCTTGAGCGGCAGAAATCTGAAGCCCAACGGCAGCAAACAACGACCACGCAGTCGTAAAGGCAAGGCTTTTCATGATTCGATCCGTAACCGAGAGGCGTATATTGAAAAAGAGTTATGTAATATTCTCTCAAGCACCTCAATACCATCGTCAAGATGCCATACCCCTTTATAGAAAGCCTGCTCAGTCATGTGACACGGCACATCGTGGGCCTAACAGTTGTCTGGCGCAGGCGCAGTCCCAAAGTCCTTCCACCAGACCAAGCCACGCCCTGAAGGCATCCAATAGCGGACCATAAAATAGCACTTTATGATAGTGCTTATACGCCACAGACCGTTCAGCTCCTACACGCTAGATAGGTGTAGAAAAGGCTAGTTGGTATCATATGCTATGTTTTCCCAGTATCGAGCCCTGCCAAATCCATGGTACAGAGAGGGAAAAAAAAGAAAGATGAGTCTATAATATTCTTTATAATTGAAAAAGATAAAAAAGCCATAATATAGATTTACTGGATTTCTTGATGTGTTGTAGAGGGGTTAAGATGATGTGGCGCCGTACAGGGGCCACCCAAAATGACGTGGCGTCGTCCGCGGCACCAGCGTGCCGAGCCGGGTTGATCAGCCCTCGTTTTCGTCAATCACTGAGAGGCCACCCTTTGGGCTGTGGTTCGAAGTTCCAAACTGGTTGCCAACGAGATGTGCGCGCCCAGTCGGTTTCTTGACGTTGGGTTTACGCTTCCCCACAGTGGCTATTGCGCTGTTGGGTAGCTACTGCGAACCCACTAAGCTGGGCAACGAGACACCACATTGCCAGGAATAAAAATGAGTTATTACCTCAGTCTCCCCCAGCTTGATTTAAGTAAAAGCTTCTAGGTGTTTTCGTATAAAATTCATTATAGGCGCAGGGCAGCGGAGGCCCGTACTTTGTTTTGGACTCCGTCCTACGAGTCATTGACCGGAGTGCGCAAAGTCAACGTTGCTCTAAGGGTATTGTCTTTCTCAGCATACGATAAATCGAAATTAAGTGGAACTCTGAAATTGCTTCTGAAAATGGTCTATTTCTAGGTAAAAATCTGGTCGACAGACCTGATCTGCACAGCTAGTGACTACGGTCCCCAAATCCTTCCCTCCTTAGGCCTGAATCATGTGCTTTTGCGCACAATCCTCGGGGCAAGGGGCAAGCCACATCAAGCCCTTGACGGCTGCGAGCTGCCTTCACCCGGGTCTTGCTCGCCCTGGTCTTGGTCCTCTGCTTCATCCTTCAAGCCTGCAGTTTCCGCGAGGACATCAGGGCGATATGCAATGAAATGAGAGCCTTCGGGTATATCCATTGTGGAAGGGCTCCATTCAAAGCCTTGCTCATTTCTAAGGACGATATCCGCGTACTTGTTTGCCTCGAAGCAACCGTGTTCCCTGTCCTTTCGTTCGCGGGCCTCCTTTTCCTTGATGCCCCAGACGGAAATAGAGTCACATACGTTCTTGGACATTCTGTTAACCTGGAGCGGGTTATTGCTATCCCAGTTCTTGTCTCGATTGTACGCTTCCCTAAGGTGCGCCCCCAGTGCGGCGACTACCATTCCTTCCTCGACGGGTCTCGTAGACACGTTGCAATTGATCTTGATCACGAAGACGCGCAACTGGGTCAAGCTGGGGTAGCTATCGTCCAAGGTCCAAACGAATTGGACTTTCTTGGTCCGACCATCCAGAACGTTCCCAGCTGCCGCACGCTGCAGCGCCTTTCTCTCTCGACGTGTGACAGGCATTTCAACAAACCCAAAGTTTAAGAGTTGAAGGTGTTGGTATTGTTGTGGTTACTTTATTGCGGAATGGTTGTGAGTGTTACTGTCGCTGTGGTCAAATTCTGAGCGGGGCGAGCTGGGGGAATTTATAGTAAAGAAGGCAATATGGGCTGGACCCCATTGGTGTCGATGTTCTCGCATTCCCAGTGTAGATCACGGGAACACTTTCTCTTCATCTGTGTATTTTCATCAGTGACTCAGGCCAGATGAAACATCCTCAAAACAACCCCACAGTAACAAAATAAACAAGTCTTTGTTCACGCGAATGCCAAGACCTTTATTCTAAATGGTTTCTAAGCTTCTGAATTGGATTTCTGGGATTTTTGCTCTAATTTCATAATGATTATCGCATAGAAATAATTGGATCGGGTTTTTCGCCGATGATTTAATGCCCTACTTTCGATGGCTTTCATCAATGCAATGTAGTGCGTTGGGGTTGGATTTTTTTTTACCGCTGCCAAGCCTGAATCACATGACGAGAAGTGGCCGATTCATGTTTAAGAGATCAATAAATAGTTGTGAGAATTTTCAGAGAACAATGAGTAAGCGAGGTAACCCAGCCGCCTCATTTTAGCTGCAATAAATCAATTTCATGAATGCCATAATTTGCTGCCGTTATTCCCACTTTAAATCTGAGTCAATTGATGCTTTTAATTTTCGTACTTGTCCCATACTATCGCCGCAGTTTGGAATAGCGACGCCAAGATTTCTGTTTTCGGTTCTTGGTTGCTGACTCACTGGCTGGCATCGCGCTGCATCATCCCGCAATGAAATGCAGGCCAATGATTCACCTTTCAAATTCTTTTTTATTGAGGCGTTATGGAACCATTATTCAAAGCTGACCGAGCCACATGTTTTTGAATCTCCATATTGAGATTCTGCATCGCCTGGACCAGCGGCTGGATGTCTTCTCTCCCTCGCGCCAAGATCTCCGCTTGATTCCCTAGTCGTGCGAGCAACTTGATGTCCTCCGTGTGCTGCAAGATGTTAGGCGCCCGCAAGATTGTCTTTGTTAGGCACCCGATGGCGAGATGGCATCGGTAGATGCCGAAAAACGTCACCATGGTTTCTGCATAGGGTAGCTTGAGCAAAAGAAGGCCAAAAATTTCGACAATACGCCGGGAAGCATCAATGATCAGTGGACAATCAGGTATGTCTTGGTCTGTCGTTGTAGCCTCGGGCGAGTTGGAGTTCAATAGTTCGAGTTTTCGATACATGTAAAAAATGGACGAGTATCCGAACATCAAGACATCTGCAACCTCCAAGTAGTTGACCTGCTTGTTCTCCGAGTTTTCCATCAATTCATGCTGTATAATCATCGTTAGCCAAACTCAATGCCGGCGGTCTTGCCGAGGAGAGCATTACCAATTGCCACTGAGCAAATATTTGAGGGATCTCGAGACAGAGCTCGTCAGTCTTGGCCATTATGTCGTCATATGAACCCTGGCCTTCTAGAAGATCAAAAAATCGAATAACAATGAGAGTACAGCGTGAACTAGAAAGGAAGACAATGGCGTTAATGGCATTTGGCGGAGGCTCTGAATCGGCGTCTAGCCACGGCAGATTTACTCTCCAGGAGTTGTCAGTCAGGACTGGTGGTTTGTTTAGCATCAACCTGAAAAAGAGGTCGAACTGAAGGGCCTCCCATAAACCCTTTCGATCGTCGTCGCAGTACTGTTTACCGTCCAACCCCCACGGTTTACTGTTACTATCCAAGTTGTGCAGATTAAGAGCATGGCAGTATTCACACGCAACCTTGAACATTTTCCAGGCAAGGTCCTCGTCGAAATGCTGATATGCCACGCCAGTCTGCCCTACCAGTTAGCAACTCCAGGTTAGAAAAGAATACCGTGACCAGTATACCATGAAAAGAGCCGCGACAAAGTTCGTCATGGTATTAGTCGCAGTGCTTTGCCAAATAGGAACCGCTCGTAAACAACTGATATAACACGCGTTCGAGTATGAGATGCTTCCAATTGAAGATTGATTGCTAGCAGGAAGCAGGCATCCATGGTACAGAATACAATGATAAATTACCAGAACTGCAGGCTCAACGTGAATATGTGGAAGCCCAATTATATCCGGGATGAGCTCGATGACCCGTCGATCAACGAGACTGAGAAACATGAAACACGAAATGTGAGTAAAATAATCTGCGACAGGCATTAATTTAGTCCTCGAGTCAAGAGCAAGAGGTCTCACTTTTGATCCAGAGCTTTGCAAGATCTGGCGGAATGCTGATTGGCTCGGTAATGACTGCCGTCGCAAGTCCTCTCAACCTGACGCTCTGGACTTGATCGACTGCATTTTTGAGCACAGCAATGGCATCGACCGTGTTTTCACGATCGGCATCGTTTGGCTCAAGAAAACCGGGAATTGATGTTGTCGAGGGTGAGGTGGTTGCGTACGCGACAGTCTCGTTGGGCGTTGAGCACGGTGGAGTAGCTGGAGTGGCAGGTGTAGCAGATTGAGCTTCAAGGCGCTGGAGCCGATTTAAAATACTCGAGAGCGCAGCATCTGGCTGCAATCTGATGTTTCATGGGGTTAGACTGCGATTGAATGGATACGTGGAAGGATCATCACGTACGCCAAGGCACCGATCGGCCGCCTCTTTACCCTCACGGGGTAAACACATTCGGCGCCTTGTGCCTTGCACTTGTCGCATCGCGGCATCAGGCGACTACATCGCACCTAATCCACCGGTAAGCTCCGGGTGGGGTTTTGGGAATGACACGGCACGAACCTTTCGATCTTTGCATCTGATGCACTACCGCATTCGGCATCTGGATCAGCCATTGTCCGAACCCGGCTTCAGATGTCGGCAGTGTGAGGAAATAAGATCATCCACCTACCGAAAGACGATTGAATTGGTCAGGCGGCGGCGCGCCAGACGCGGAGCCTTGAGATTGGGTGGACATGTGCGCGGGAGGAGTTTGCAGAGATTAACTGATCTGGGGGCTTGGACTACAGCACACCGTTGCAATGCCTGGGCATGGCTTGCATTTGAGATCTGGAGACGGACTTTCGGTGGTGGAGACACCGTCGATATTAGCTCAGACCCCCAGACGTTACCGTAATTGGGCAACCAAGCTCAATCGAGCCACAAAACTGTGGAGTTGTCCGGGATCACAACCAATAGCCGTCGCCTGGGCTGTTGGCGCTAACGGACTTTCAAAGACCGAGGCTCACTCGCGAAGGGCGGTGCCTCGGGCCATGAACACCGAAAGCCGGTCGAGTCGAACCATTTCGGTTTGCAGCGACGCAGGGATCATTGGCGAGTCACAGGCGAGAGTCACACATAGCAAGCTAACCTTGAAGACGTGATTGATGAAAACCTATTTGTCAAGCTTGGCTATTAACGCCACGCAACGCCTTGATGCAGCAGTTGTCTTGTTTTTATTTAAATCTGCCTCTCGCCAAGTCGAATCTTTCTTCCCTTCTCGGTTCTATCCACACTTTGACTCAACCAACCCTTGCCCCAACAAAGGCTAAGCCTGCATCTTTTCTTACAAGAAGTCTAATGTGTTGTCCAACCCGAACGCACTGTTTACTCAATCGAATTCTAAATCGACGCCCATAATTTGTCGCGGTCGGCATTGGAATTTTCAGGTCTCTCTTTGCACAATTCATCAACTACAAACACACAGATCACCTAAACTCCGGCATTCCCCGACGCTCTGAAACCACCACCCTGAGACCATGGAGAAAATTCTTCCTGCCCCCGGCAGCCTGATGATTGAGCTCGAAAATCACTTCAAAGTGAGAGTTTACAATACCTCTGCGGCGGTGTGTGGTCATGTCGTCATCAACTGCAAGCAAGACATGCCATTTGATGACTTGAACATTTACCTTCTGGGAACATCAAATACATCATTGCGAGGAGCACTGTCCCGTCTCTCGCTTGGGGCCGAACGCTTATTTTTGCGATTGCCAATGCCACTTTCGGACTCTTCACTTCCCGAATCGAGGGTGTTTGCATCAGGCAAACAGTACACTGTGCCGTTCCACTTCGTCATCCCTGACCGCCTCACGGTGAACGCTTGTCTCCACAACGCGACGGTGTCTGTGCATGATGCCCATACTCAACTCCCTCCGTCCATGGGAGCTTGGGAGCGGGACAGCTTTTCTCCCAGCAAGGCCAAAGTCAGTTACAACATCGTGGCTGCGGTTTCCAAGAGAGACTCGTGGAGTGGCGGGAAGAAGATATTGCTAGAGGGCTCGAAGGAGATTTTGGTTCTCCCTTCGGTCTTGGATGAGCCTCCGTTGGATGTCCAGCGCTCCGATACCATGTATCGGTTAACGAAGACGAAAGTCGTCAGGACCTCTGTGCTCTCGCCAACCATCGGGACAATTACAGCCACAACATTTCAGCCTGCAGCCATCATGCTAGACGGCGACGGTCAGGGAGCAACCAACACAACAGTTCAGCTGAACCTGAAATTCACTCCCCGCTCCAGCAAGCTTGAATTTCCCGCCATCACAAAAATATCGACCAGAGTGAAAGCGGTGACTATTTTCGGCTTCAAGGGATACTCCGATTTCCCCAACATCGGCAACTGGACGCAGGCTGCAGTTCATAGCAACTGGCGCTGCAACACGATTGAAATTCCCCATGAGGTTTTGGAGCAATCAGGATGGAAGCAGGGGCAGTTTGAGCACAAGCAGTTGTACAACGTGTCAGATTCCAGTGATAGCGAGGATGCGAAAAGTTTCGAGGAGGAAGTCCCCACAAGCTACCAGGCCAAATCACGCATTTCAATCGGCTTGCCGGCGAGCGAGAAGACGTTTTTGCCCACTTTTCATGACTGCATTCTTAGCCGCATCTATGTTCTTTTGTTATCTGCGACGGTGTCGACGGGTGGAAACACCTCGACACTCAACCTGCGTATACCCTTGCAAATTGGAGTTCGGAGCCAAGATCAGGACGATAAGCCTGAGTATAGGGATTGATTGATATTAGCGTAATTAGTCATTTAATTAGTTAAAAGGATTAATTCACTTTGCAAGCCATAATGTGTCATTTCGTGATTTTCTGTGTACAGAACTAGAAATGAACTGTGCTGGTGAGCACATAAACATGTTTGCGTAATCTCGAAATACGCAAGAAGCTTGTTCGGTTTGAGAAAGATTTTAGTATGAGATACAGTCGTTGATTCGAGAGTAGAATACAGACGATCTATCTCATTTCTACAATTATTATCCAAACTAACTTGCTATACGAAAATGGATATGGGAAGTTCGATACTGGCAGTCCTTCAAATCGATTATCCTCTAGGGAAATAATGCCAAGTTAATCCTAAAGGGTGAAGAATTAATATTCATTATTGAACTAATGGACATTTTAGTAGTGCATTTTAGTGGCGTATGTTTATGTGTCTATCTTTGGCTGATGACTAAATGCAGGACTCCTAATAGTATTACAATATCATATTGCTTGGATGTTGGGATTTATAGAGTTTAGACACTGATCATATGGGTTTGTAGAGGCGACATAGCTTGAAATGAATCGTTGGCACTCTGTGAGTTTGTGGTGTGTAGCAGATGGTTCATGTCATTTTATAAGCAAGATGATTCACTATTGGTATCAAATACTATCATCTACCTCTTATCATCTTTGTTGGAATTATTTTGCCGCTCCTTGGACATCGGGTGACTGTCCTCCGATGGTGCGCGCTGATTTGGTCTCGTGATAGACCTTGACCAATTATGATAAGCCGTGACGCCATGAAGGATAATTTTGGCCTATCATCTCGTGGCGGAAGGCTCGGAGTGGCACTAATTTTCGGTTGGGGAAGTTGGGAGTGCACCCGTGTCAGATTAATCCCTTCTTCGCAGAAGCAACCTCAGCTTTGGCTAAACACAGCCAGATTATCATCCACATGTCTCCATCGGTCGACATTGCTCCGTCATCAGCGGGTGGTGAAATGCGGGGTAAAAGGGGCCACTTAATCTATTGGTCGGATGCTGGTCGCTACACATGCACACTGACAGGTGGATAGGGTTGACAAATGTGCCCGATTATATTTATCGTCGCCCAAGATATCGTTGGCTCCTCATCTTGCGTTGATTCCCTCAACCAAGCCCAGTGTGCTATTTGCCAAAATGTCTCAGGATGTATGAAACTCAAAGCCAACTTGAAATTACGATGATGCATCATGCTGACACTTTTCTGCTAGAACCTATCCTGCCTACTGTACGGCCCAGGAAAGGCCCGCTTCGAGCAGCGACCGATCCCCGAACTCAACGACCCGCATGATGTTCTGATTCGAATCTCATTTGTTGGTGTCTGCGGAAGCGATGTTGGTTATCCTCTATTTTTCATCCTCACAACACTGATCTCACTCTTCTAGGTGCACTTCTGGATGCACGGAGGCGTGACGAGGAAGGTTTCTGATGAAGTTCCCCTCGTTATGGGTCATGAGGCCTCGGGAATCGTTCACTCAATTGGATCTGGTGTCACCAACCTCAAGCCAGGTGACCGCGTTGCCATCGAACCGGGATTTTCATGCCGAAGATGCAAGGAGTGCAAGGCTGGAAAATACAACCTCTGTGCGAGCATGAAGTTTGCCGCGGACCCTCCACATACGCACGGAACGCTATCTCGCTTCTTCAAGATTCCCGACGACTTCGTGTACAAGATCCCAGACTCTCTGAGCTTACAAGAAGCCGTTCTTGTGGAACCTCTAAGTGTTGCTGTACACGGAGTTCGCCTGGCAGATATCAGACCCGGCCAAAGCGTGTTGGTGCAGGGGTCTGGAACGATCGGCCTGCTTGCTGCAGCAGTGGCAAAGGCATACGGAGCGAGACCCGTCTTTATTGCGGACATCAACGAAAAGAAGCTTGAATTCGCCAAGAGCTTTCTGGGTTGCGCGACTTTTGTCCCAAATACCAAGTCAACCCCAGAAGAGGACGCAAGCCGATTCAAAAAAGAAATGGACATTGAGCGTGGAGTGGATGTCATCCTGGAATGCACTGGTGTCGAGTCATCCATCCAAACCGGCATCTACGCGTCGGCTCCAGGCGCCATCTTCGTGCAAATCGGAATGGGCAAGCCGACGCCGGCCATCCCTCTTATGTTCATGTGCGAAAAGGAAATTGTGATGAAGACTTGTTTTAGGTACGCGCCCGGTGACTATGAGATTGCTCTCGAGTTGTTGGACTCGGGCAAGGTAGCTGTCAAGCCCTTGATTAGCAGCACTGTGCCTTTTGAGAATGCAACCGAGGCCTGGGAAAGGACAAGAAAGGGAGAGGGCATAAAGAATTTGATCGAGGGACTGAAGGATTAAATTATCTTTAGTTAAAATCTAGGGATAGGCTGCTGGAGATTTAACGTAGCGCTGTGTTTCTGATTGTAGCAGGATGTTTTTATGACTTGTTTGATCGACCGAGCCGATTTTTCCACAATTGTCTGCTTAGTCACTACATGAAGCATGATAATTGGCGATTCAGACATGTGGCGGTGTTACTGAGCTGGGCTGACATGGAATTGCACTTTCGCAGCCTGGTCATGTGTTGGCACGGCACAACCTAACGCCGAGTTCAGCCCAAACTTGGTTTCAAATTTTGCCTCATCAACAACTAGCCGCTTCTTGACCCTGCTACATTGCACTCCCCAGTTCCCTTCTGCCTGCACTCAAGGGTACCGCACCATGGACGGCGGGGCCAGTGTCATCGCCTTTGTCACCATCGGGGTCCAGTCAGCAAAAATCATCTATGACACCTTGTCAGCAGTCAAAGAAGGCCCGGTGAAATTGGCTCAGGCTCTGAATGATGTCAAACAACTTGAAGCGATCCTCAGCACTTTACAACAGCGCCACACGAGTGGTCAGCAGTATGGACAAGAGTTTCAACAGCACATGCAAGAATGTTCCAAGGATTTGGCTGGATATGAGAAGAAATTAGGTAAACTAACCATCTCCGCAAACGACCAACCGACAGGAAGGTTATGGAAGAAGATCAAGATTGCTCTTGGCGAAAAAAACCTTTCCACCTTTCAATCAAGAATGGCCACTCATGTTGGTCGTCTAAATCTCTACCTAGGCATTTTTCAGTCGTACGTGGCTTGACTGATCCTCGATATTGAGCCGTGCCATACTCACAAAATGAAGCGATTCGACTCAAGCCAGCTTTGAGAGTTTATCAAAAGATATCCAGACCAATCACGCAGAAGAGAACAAGAGTCATGTCGCATCATTCCAGGGCATCACAATGCTAAACCAAAAAGCAACGGATATTGACTTGGCGTTGGGCCAAGTCAAAGATACAATTGGTCGACTTTCTACGTCTATGTCGGGGGAGACTCGGGAAATATTGGAGGAAGTTAGGAAGCTCACATACCAACTTGAGGAACTATCTCTCCAGAAAACAACCTCATTGAAAGATCAGCAGCCGGAAAAAGTCGATGGGGAAGATCTGTCGACAGATGGAGCAGATCAACGCCATCACGCGATGGAATATACATCTCTACAAACAATCATCAGTCGCCTTTGCAGTTTGGTTGATCGCGAGACAACTCGGCTAGCTATGCAAGCACATTTATTGACAGACGATAAGGAATTGCTCTGTGCTCTTATAGAACTAGCAGATTGCGTCCAGCTAAACGGTCCGCCCTTGAAAAAGGGCTTGTTAAGCACAATTGACGGAAGAATGTGTTCTTCCTGTCGGCAAAAGCATCTAGATGATATCTGGTCCCACCTACAGAATTTATATGACAGACTGAAGGCCTCCAAAAGAATCTCTCTCAGTTCAATGACTGGTAGGTATTGGTAAAAAGCATTGAAGATTCTGCATAATTAACTGATCGAGGTTGTATAGGCCAAAAAACAGGTTTTCACATTGGTACTGTGCACAATATTAGCCATTCTCTAATTTCATACGATATTGTTGGAGGAAAGATGAATTTGGAGATTACAACGAAGTACAAAAAAGGTCTCATTGATAACTTCACTACACTTCTAGATGCCGCAAACGAGGATTCGGAAACGATAGCTACAGTTTCAGTGATTCCAAAGAAGCCTGGACCTATGGTGAGAGTGTCTATAAGGCAGTATTGTGATTTATACAATACAGTGTTTGGAATCCCTGTTCTGATGGCCAATCGTACAATACCCAACAATTCACCTGTGTTTAGATTAGTAGAGACCGGGAAAGTGGAAGAGCTGCAGAAACTGCTTATGAAAGGCTATGCATCACTAAGAGATCATGATGAGCTCGGAGCTTCGCTCTTACAGGTCAGTTGACTTTTTGCTATTGCACTTCTTGTCTGATAGTATACAGTATGCAACACAAAATTTACAAGTTGAAATGTGTAAATTTCTTGTTGAGAATGGGGCCGATTTAGATCATACTGGAGACGTACGCATGGCCAAAGAAAACTACCGCGATCTTAGCTTTGAGAATACAGTGTATGTTGCAGCAAACCCCTTTTTGTTATACTATTTTTAATAGTTAGAAAGACTTGGTAGTGTTTGGCCTCATGGGGCTGATGTCGAACTTGATGCTGTTGACTATCAAAATCTTATTGGGTGCTGGGAAGTTCTATTCAAAGCAGGCGCGGACCCCACTTTGGCCAAAGCAAGTTCAACAACATATTTTCATTCATCCTTTTTTTATGGAATGCTGGTACGTCGCCATATCTTATATCTACTTTGTTGGAGATATAGGCTCAAAATACTCTTATAGGAATCTATGAAAATATTTTTGGATCACGGCGAACCGTTTGCTAATATTCATACTGAACTCGGGCCGAACAAAGATACCCCTTTTCTGAGATATTGTAAAGGAGGAAGATGGACAGTCGAAGGTTTTCGATTTCTTCTACGAAGGGGAGCTAATATGCAAGACAGAGATAGCTTTGGTCAGACCTGCCTTCATCTTTGCGTATGTCATAATGGGGGTGTAGGCAGAGATCTAGATGAAATGGTTGATGCTTTGACATACTTGGTAGGGTGTGGTGCAGATATTTCATGGATTGACTCTGAAGGCTGGTCAGTTTCGCAAGCTGCCTATGCTGAAAGTGATGCGCTTACCGGCTGTCGGCCCGGCGATGTTTGGGATGCTGTGCTTGCCGAATTAGGGCACGATGTTTCGGAATTTCGCGAAGACCATCCTAGAATAGCGCTTTACCGACGGTACTATACGCATGCACACTTCTTGAGACTTTGGGAAGGCAAGGAAGAGCTCTGCCCATATTACTATGATGATTTGTCAAGTGCAGAGATTTACTCATCGGAAGAATGGGAGACAACCAGCGACTCAGATCAAGATTCCGAGCTAGAGGACAGCGACTGAAATAGTTGAGAAGAACAGATAGTTACCTAGCAGCAAGATTGGTGCTATTTTGAAATCAAACAGTTGGTCTCGTGAACGAGCCGTAATCAAGCTAATTCAACAATTTAACATGGCGATTCTAAACGGTAATGAAAAATACGCAGGCAGGATGAATGAAAATGCCGAGGCAGGCGAAGATAATCGCAACTACTACACAAGAAAAGACCTCCCATTTTCAATCTAAACAAGGCGAGTAGAGAAAGTTAGCTCTGGGAGAACTGAGACTTTGCTGGCCTGTTTAAGTTTAGTTTGCTTCCTCGAGAAATGATGGCTCCACCAAATGAAGAATTCGAAGCCTGGTGCGCCTGACAACCAGCCGTGCGTGTGCAATGCACCGGCTGATGCCCTCTTAATGTAAATCTTTATCATGTGCTAGTCAAGTCTCCAACCAAGATTCTAGTTGCGGGAGACTCTTGCATGGTTGATGTAACTCTAAACACACCAAGAATTGCCAAGACATTCCCATGCTATTTTTTCGGCAGGCACATGGGTGGGGAAAAAAAGATGACAGAATCGCACAAATCAAGCGAGAATATGAGTTATTGGGGGAAATGAACAGGCTAAATAGCCGGTGCGTCGATGCTCTCGTAAACGAGAACGAGGCGCGTGGGAAAAGAGTAGTCGGGCTTCGGCACGTCGGTGGTTCAGCTGGAAGTCGGAGTGGGGGGGAAATCTTCAGCTTGACAACAAATCATCGTAAATCAAGGCATCCATCTTGCCCTTTGAACATTAGTGCGGCTTTAGTGCTTATTCAAAGTAAAATCAGCGTGCTCTCGGGCACTCCCGAACTGGGACTGAGACTGGTAGAACAGCCTAATAATACAAAAGTCCTTTCTGTTCCCCGGTTGCTTCCCGCTCGAGGTAATCGACAAACTCTCTCTCGTCTTCAAAATCTCTGCTGTCACGCCTCAAAAATGCGGTTCCTCTCTGACGAGCGCAAGGTCGAATCCAAAAAGCCATGCATGCAGGTCATCTGCGCCGGGCTGTCCCGCTGCGCAACCACTTCTCTCCAAGTGGCTCTGGAGTCAGACGTCTTGGGCCTTGATCCCTGCATGCACATGGCGCACATCGCACCCCATGCGGACCGTGAGCTGCTGGTCATTGCCGCCTTCGAAGAGGAAGATGCCGAGAAGAGGCAGAAGATCCTCCACAAAGTCTTCGACGGCTACGCAGCCACATCTGACTTTCCTGGGTGGGCCTTTGCTGGGGACCTGATGGATATGTACCCTGATGCATTAATCGTCCTCAACCAGCGAGAAAGCGCCGGCGCTTGGCTGAAGAGTGGAGGCGATGTACTCCATTTCTTCGGCACGCTTTCATACTATCTGCCGACCTTTCTCTGGAAGACCGACCGCCTTCACTACTGGATGCATCAAACTTGCTATCGGGCGATGGACCGTCGATTCGGCCCGGTTTATCTGTACTCGGAGGAGTTTTACAATCTACACAATGAATGGGTTCGCCAGGAAGCAAAGAAGCGCGGACGAGCAGTTCTCGAGTGGCGTCCATCAGACGGCTGGGAGCCTATTTGCAAAGCTCTGAACAAGGATGTTCCGGTTGACGGACTGGGATTCCCCCGAAAGAATGAGGCTGTGGAGATGAATTTTATCAAGCGAATCCTTCTAGTGAGAGGAATAGTATCTTGGGGGTTGCTGGGTGGGGCGGCATGGTATGGCTGGAAATATGGACCAGGCTTCGTCAGCAGCTTAGTGGCAAGATTGTAGGATGTTCACCGATGGACTGAAAAGTCTATCTGTTCCACAGCTCACCCTGTTGAACTGTTCCTCTTCTCAAAGGAAATCAAATTAATCTCAGTACAGTAGTTGGCACGGATAGACATGTCCCATATTTGTATATGCTTATCCCAAAACTTGAAGCATACAGCATGCCGCTTGGAATCTCTGGATAAAAGCGCTTCGTATGGATCATCTATGTTATTGATGGTCGTTGTGCCCAACGGGCGCATCTTTGTGCTATCATTGAAGCGGTCAAATTTTCGGTGGCACTATTACCGCTATTCATGTTGTAATTCCGTCACAAAGAAAAGAGAGAGAAACGAGGTTATTGCTTCGAAGCAGTAAATTTATATTCAAACTATATAGATGCGATGCGATGCTAATTCATTCGATGATCATGACTCGTAATATTCTAACTAAAGGAAAAATGCAACAAGAGCGAGAGCTGCCAGCATCACCTCAAGACCACCAGTGACCCGACCAGCGGCACCAGTGACTTGGGCAGAAGTAGCAGTGGCAGTAGCAGAGGCGGTACCCTTTTGGTCCGCAGAGGAGCTCTCCTGGACAGCAGCAGCGTAAATGACCTTGTCCTTGATGGGCGCAAGGTAAGTAGGCTGAGAGCCTGTGCCCGAGCTGATGGCGTAAGGAGTGGGCTGTCCGTATCCATACGTGCTGCTCTCCTTGACAACGGAACCGGTGGAGTATGTTCCCGTGGCGGCGGCGCCGCCGGTAGGGGTGGCGACGGGGGTGCGAACGACGGAACTGAACTGGGAAATGGACGTGGTGCCGGTCGGGTAGACGGTCGACGTGACCTTTCCAACCGTGCAGCCGTAGTTGTTGGCCGCGCAGCTGGTAATGGTGTAGGACTGGGTCGCGTACAGCGTCGAGGTCAGGTTGCTGGCGCGGTGGGTGGCCGTTTCGGTGACGGGGCACACGGTGGTCGAGATGCCAATGGTCTCGGTGGTGACGTAGGGCACGCTAGTGCAAGCAACGCCCGAGGGGCAGTGAGTGACGGTGCGGGTCTGGGTCGTGTACAGCGTGGATGTGGTCCACTTGGTGGTCGATCCCGGAAGGAGGCCCGTGGTGTTAGCGTAAGGTGGGTAATGGCTCAGCTTGGTGGTGTGGGGGAGCGCGGTGGCCTGAGTAGTAGCGGGCACCTCGATGGTGACGGGGCAGACAGTTGTGGAAACAGCAGAAGTAATGGTAATGTACTTGGTGCTGCCTGAAGAGACGACAGTCTGAGTGTGGGTAGTGTAGGCAGTAGAGGTTGACCACTGAGTAGTGACGGCCTGAACCACAGTGGTGGAAGCCTCCTCGGTGACGGGGCAAACAGTAGTGGAAACAGGAATAGTCACGGTAACAACCTTGCTTCCGTTGGGGCAGTCAGTAACGTCCGCACCGCAAGAAGTGATGGTCTTGGCGGATGTGGTGTAGACGGTTGAGGTAGTCCACTTGGTGGTGGCCTGAACTGGAGGCTGGGTGGTCTGGACAATGGCAGTGGTAGCCTGCTCAGTCACTGGGCAAACAGTAGTCGAGACAGGGATCGTAACCGTGACAACCTTGCTTCCATTAGGGCAATCAGTGACCTCCGGGCCGCATGAGGTGATGGTTTGGTAGGAGGTCGTGTACACAGTTGAAGTGGTCCACTGAGTGGTCTCAGGGTACGACGGCTTGGTAATTGTGGTCTGAACACCCTCTGAAGTGGTCTTGGCACCATTGCCCTCAGTAGTAGCCTTAGTCTCCTGGGGCACTGAGGCAGTCTTGGTTACGGTGGTCTCAATGCCTTGAGAGTTGGTCTCAATCACAGTGGTGCCATATCCGTTTGTGGTAGATCCATGGGCCACGGGAGTGGTCTGGGCAGTCTCAGTAACTGGGCAAACAGTGGTGGAAATAGCAATAGTCTCAGTGGTGACATGGGGTCTGTTAGGACAGTTGGTCACGTCAGGAGCGCAAGAGGTAACCGTGCGAACCTGAGTCGTGTAGATGGTCGACGTGGTCCAAGTGCTGGTCGAAGCCGCATGTGTTTCAATGTCTGTGGATGGGGCCCCTGAACCTTCAGGGATAGTCTCAGTGGCAGTGGCAATGAGAGAGGTTTGAGGCGCAGTGGTGGTGGCAACGGCAGATTCTGGCGTCTCCGTCACGGGGCAAACAGTGGTCGAGATAGCGATTGTCTCAGTGGTAACATGTGGCCTGTTGGGGCAGTTGGTCACATCAGGGGCACAGCTCGTGACAGTGCGGACTTGAGTGGTGTAGATGGTCGAGGTGGTCCAGGTGCTGGTTAAAGCCTCGTGCGTTTCAGTCGTAGCCACAGAAGTCTCCAGGGTCTCAGTAGCAGTAGCGCTAGTGAGAGGCGTGGCGCTGCTCAGAGGTGTAGTTGCACTCTGGGCAGTCTCCGTCACAGGACACACAGTGGTTGAGATGGCAATGGTCTCGGTGGTAACATGCGGCCGGTTAGGGCAGTTTGTTACGTCAGGAGCACAAGAAGTCACAGTTCGCACAGTGGTGGTGTAGATGGTTGATGTAGTCCAGCTGCTGGTTGAAACCAGGCTTGAGGCACCCTCTGCAGGGGAAGTCTCGGTTGTCTGAGGAATGGTGCCACTGACAGTAGTCTGAGGAATGGTACCAGTGACAGTGGTCTGAGAACCAGCAGCCACGGGAGTGGTAGTCTCTTGTGTTTCTGTTTCTGTTACAGGGCAGACAGTGGTCGAGATAGCGATAGTCTCAGTAGTAACATGAGGTCTGTTGGGGCAGTTGGTGACATCAGGGGCACAAGAAGTCACAGTTCGCACAGTGGTGGTGTAGATGGTCGATGTAGTCCAAGAGCTAGTTGAGACCAGGCTCGATCCGCTCTCCACTGAGGAAATTCCAGAGGTCTCAGGGACACCGCCAGTAGCAGTGGTCTGGGCCTCTGTCACAGGAGTTGTAGTCTCCTGTGCCTCTGTGACGGGGCAGATGGTGGTGGAAATAGCAATGGTTTCTGTGGTGACTTGGGGCCTGCTGGGGCAGTTTGTAACATCAGGAGCACAGGAAGTGACGGTTCGCACAGTGGTGGTGTAAATAGTGGAAGTGGTGTATCCCGTAGCAGGCGTGGTAGCGACTGAAGTCTCCACGGTCCCAGTGCTCTTGATGGTTCCAGGTGTCGTAGTAGTCTCGACAATCTCGGACGTCTCTTGAGTAGTGTACTTGCTGCCAGGTGTTGTGCTGACCAAGGTCTCAGATGTTCCAGTGTTCTGGGTAGCTCCAGGAGTACCAGTGGTGCCAATGGTCTCGGTCGCGATAGTGGAGGGAGTCTCTAAAGTGCCAACCAAAGACGTCTCTGATGTCGCGTAGACCTGGGTTGAGGCAGAAGAGTGAGAGTCTTGAGTCACGGGGCAGATGGTAGTGGAAATGGCAATTGTTTCCGTGGTGACGTGAGGTCTGTTGGGGCAGTTCGTAACGTCAGGAGCACATGACGTGACGGTGCGGACCTGGGTCGTGTAGACAGTGGAAGTTGTGAAGCTCTGAGTCGTGGCACCAGTGGCGTATGTGGTGGGCGTCTCCGAAGTCTGGGCCTCAGATGTACCGCTGGGAGTTTCAACGACATTGGAGGTGGCCAATGTAGTGCCGCCAGCCTCGGTCACAGGACAAATGGTTGTCGAGATAGCAATAGTCTCTGTAGTAACATGAGGCCTGTTGGGGCAGTTTGTGACGTCAGGAGCACAAGAAGTGACCGTGCGGATCTGGGTGGTGTAAATGGTGGAGGTGGTGAGCTGCTGAGTTGTTCCTCCAGAAGTGGCGGCGGAAGACACACCACTGGTGAGGGCAGTGGGGGTGGTCTGTGGAGTCTCGCACACGTGCGATGTAGAGAGTCCGGAGGTTTCCAAAGAGGTTGTGGGGGTGTTGTGAGGAGTCTCGTAACCGTATGTTGTGGAGACTCCAGAAGATTCGACGGTCGTAGGGGTGTTGTGAGGGGTCTCGTAGCCGTATGTTGTGGTGGGCCCAGAGGATCCGACAGTCGTAGGAGTATTGGAGGGGATCTCGTAACCGTATGTTGTGGAGACGCCGGAGGATTCCAAAGTTGTGGGGGTGTTAGAGGGGATCTCGTACAGCTGCGATGTAGAGAGCTCTGGAGATGCCGAGGTTCCCGATACTACGGGGACCTCGGTGGTGGGCTGGGAACCAAGCTCGGTAACGGGGCAGACAGTGGTGTAGAGAGCGATGGTTTCGGTGGTGACGTGAGGCCTGTTCGGGCAGTTGGTGACATCGGGAGCGCATGAAGTGACTGTCCTGAGTTGGGTTGTGTAGACGGTTGAAGTGGTGAGTTGCTGAGTGGACAGCTGCTGGGTGGACAGCTGCGGCGTAGTAGACAACTCCTGGCTAGACAATTCTTGAGTCGAAAGTTGCTGGGTGGACAGCTGTGGAGTAGTAGACAGTTCCTGGCTAGACAATTCTTGAGTCGAAAGCTGCTGGGTAGCGAGTGTCTGGGTCGAGACAGATGCGGCCTCGCTGGTCGTCGTCCCAACCTGTGGGTACGATGGACCAGACGCGGCTTCGCTTGTTGCCCCAACCTCGGGGTAAGAAGGCTGTGAGTAGGAAGGCTCTGACGCAGCAGATGTTTCGTTGTAGAAGAGAATGGAGGCCTTGGCCACGCCCACGGCGAGGACGTAAAAGACCAAAGGGCCCTTCATTGTAGCGATTGGAGGTTTTGCGTTAAAAACGAATGTGTATTAAAGATTGGTTGGAGGGAAGAAAAAGAAGAAGAGGAAGAGTCCTGAGTGTGCAGGGATTAGGGTGGTAGTGAAGAATGAAATGAATGAAACACCATCCCATCCGGCATGGTCCCGGGCTTTATAATGAACAACAAGACAAAGCAAAAAGAAAAAAGAAAAGAACCCATCTTGAACCCATCTCCAGGATGATCATGGCAGCCCCACCGGCCACGGTCCCCCCAGCTGTCAAAGGCGCGCCAGGTCCCAAAGCGGAAATACGAGAAGCTGCAAATAGGTGGTGTGGTTAAGCGCTGGCAGCCAATACGAGTGGGTCGACACCTGAGCCGCGTCCTGCGGGCTTCGTCTACAGCCAACCACTTGTTCCCACCGGGGCCATGCAAACGATACGAGGCCCAAAAAACTCACCACAAAAAGGTGCGTCTAGACGACGGGCGCTAACACTTTTCAGGGCTCTGAAACACATTTTCTTGTTATTTTCAGGCTCAGCGCCACGCCGTCGGCTTGCATAAGCGTTGCTCGTACCTGTATGAAGAAGGGGCCCATCTGAGAAACAAGCACACAATTGCGTCATAAGCTGAATCGTATTGATGGGAATAGAAACAAATCATGCTAGTCTGAGACTTTTTTTTTTTCCCTTTGTCTCGTTTTCTTTGTTTGTCAATTTGTGCTTCAGGCACAAGAACGCCTCACATGTCAACGTCAGGCACGCCGGGCTTTCAAGCTGGCGGCTCCAACGAGGTCTAAGCGCCCCGAAATCCTTTTGGTCAAAAGATCGACGGCATTCTCCAGCTTTTTCTGAATCAAGGTTCGGTGCGCAACAGTCGCCTTGGCCGTGATCGCCGGCCGCTCGGTAAGGACGCTCGCACCAAGCCGCATCGAGATGGATGCGGATGAAAAATCAAAAGGACGTTGTCCCTGCCAGCTGACGTCGCTAGACGCGTGCATTAGCCCCAAGATGGACGTTCGCCTGGGCGGGAGCATCCCGTGTCCCCATTGGCTGGCCACGACACCAACACGGCCTAAATTTAGGACACGCCCTGCACGTCGGCCCACAAACTGGTTTGCATCTCCTGCACCGCGTCGTATTTTACAGCCTGGCCAGAGCCGAGCTCCGAAATGTCTTTGGCCTTTTTACGATCGCGATGCGGTGAAGCGTGGTCCGAGGTTTTGCGTCTTATTCATCAACACGTTAGGAGGAGTGGGTGGGTGGGTGGGTGACGGCATTCAGCCCGAGCTGTTAGGCGCAAAAGATGCCCACAGTCTTTTCAGCGACAAGGCCACTGCAGCATCGCGAGTCAGCTGCAGGCACCAAATGCTACCTCAAAAAAAAAATATGACAAAAAAAGCCGGCCGCGCATCGATCGACAGCAGATCTCGCGGCACCAGCGCAGGCCAGCGGTTAGCCGGCCCGGAAGCGCCCAGAGACCGAGTCGGGCGCCAAGTGCCATGTGAAAATGGCCCCTTTAGGCGACCGCCAGGGCCTGCAATAACCCACTCGGGCGCTTGCATCCAATAGCGACCCCACAAGCCCAGGTCCGTGTTACGAATGCCCATTTTGCCGTTCCATTTTTTGTTTCTTTTTTTCCTCTTTCGTCCGTTGCCCGAGCTGATTTGGCCCCTTTTAGGCGAGAGCGCTAAAACGAAAATCATCTGGTTTCACATTTCGCACTTCCGCCAATCGGCCGAGAGAGCGCTCCTGTCCGTCAGGTACAAAAGCCGCGCCATCTCCCATCGCAAATTCCAAGGACTGCGTGGCTGAATCAGTGTTCCAGCCATGATTGGAAGTATTTCGAAAATCTCTCCCACTCCAGCCCGTCGTGAATGAATTTTGCCACTCGAGAATGACCCATAATTCTAACCCTGCGGCCATGTGAATTGCTAGGCATGTCGCCATTTTTGATGATCAAGGGATGGCGGGATATCGGAAATATCCTTGATCCGTGCCGTTCGACCAGGGAGTGGTCCATCATCACCTTGCGTAGCGACCATGTGTTCCTATCCATAAATGGTATGACGCGTACATAAAGTATGGGCCAGGAGGCTGTTTTGTTTTAAAACATAAAGTGATGATACCGTGGGATTTTCTTTGATGACGTGGTATCAGAGGTGATGGCGGCGAAAACAGTATAGGGTAGATGTTAATTATTTCCCAAATTCTTTGTTTGAAGCATCACCTTTTAATGAACTAATAAAATATAATTCGTACAGATATTTTATTACAGTGAAAAGTGGAAGAATTCTTTCATACATATTCTTTTTGCTTTGAAAGAGGCTGGCGGTTTGGTGACTGTATTTTTATCCGCAGCGTTGAAACTGAGCCCAATTTGGCGGGTGAAGCAGCTGACACCAAAATTAACCTACCCTAAGAATGACCTGTTATATAAGGCAATAGTTACCTAGATGAAACTGCGATTGCTGCCGCACTGATTATCAAAACAGTGGTTGCAATAACTCTATTAATTACCTCCGCCATGGGCGCTGCTAGCCTCTCCCACTGGAGCTCAGCCACATCACGTGACAGTATCAAGGCGGTGAGCGGCAAAAAAGGCCAACTGGGGTTGATCATTTCCACGTGGCTGTGGTGGCGCTGTTTATTAATTAGATTATTAAGCAAAGCTGTCTGGAGGCAAGAAGACGTGTGTTGGCGCGGTGTCTTCCAGCTTTGCTTCTTCGATTGCGAAGCCCCGTATGAAAAGGATCACCGCCACCACGATTCATATGACAACCCAACATTGTGCATAGAAAGTTTTGCCGCTTCGCAGCTTTGAGTTCCCATACACTCTAGTGACAGCCGCAGTGCAGACTACCTTGTAGATGAGTTGGAAGACGCGTGCCCCTGTACCGTGTGCTTGACCGCCACACACCTTTTTTGCAGTATGGCTTGGCTGACCGATGGTGATTTTATGCAATAATTTGACTTTTTATGTGAAGTCGCTACATTATCATTTGCATATACCCACCAACTCTGAGCAAAGAGACAGAAATGTTTCCTTTTCACCGTGATTGTAGGGCAGGTATAAAACGGGCTGAGACGCCCCAACACTGATTCTCAGCCAGGCCAACACAGGTGAGGGACGAACACCTCCTAAGAGACGCGGAAAATAGCTCGGTTGGGGTTTCACATTGCAAAACAGTATCGGCCCTTTAGTACGCTTGCTAAAATTTCAACTAAAACATGCATAAACGAATCATGGGCTGAAAAGGGTAAGACATACATAAGCACACTCTAAACTGCAAAAGAGTCTTATTGGGCATGCGAGGTCTGTAATTTTACACAAGACATAATAACTTCTTTCCTGCAAGCAAGCTGGAACGGATTGCGCCACAGGATTCATGTGGCTGAATATATAACCGCTGCACGGTGGCAAATTGTGTTGGTGCGTTATGGGCGGGGGCCGTGTTCCAAAGCCATCTTTTGCACGACGTTTAGTTTTCACACCAGCACTTTAATCGTGGCTAAAAAGAATAGGGGAAGTGAGACTGCGATTCCGTTATTGCTTGTCACTTATCCTGGAGGCGAGGATGCTTCCTATTGACGACTGAGCCTTTCTATATTAACATAACTTATTGCGTAGTTTGATAGATGCTATCGTCTCTAATGTCATGTCCCAATAGAACGTCATTAGTAGGATCGCTTGATCCTCCCACCAGAGATGGCCAACTTTTACGTGGACGGAGAAACCAACTAAACATGCCTGAGAGCTCTGAACTTCTGTGAAACCCATTCCTCGCACGTAAAAACTGGCTCTTTCTGTTGGAAATGTGATTTAAAAGTCGCAAGTGGAGCCATCACCGTAGAAGGCTCCGGTCGCATCAAGAATGCAAAGCTGTATCGGTCCTCGGACTCTTCTCCATTGGTAGAGACGACTCGATGCAGGACGCTCTGGAGGTGCCCGTTGCTCAAGATCTTCATCGCATCTCCGAGATTCACAACTGGCTGCCCCAGCTTAGGCATCACATATTTCCATTCTTTAGAACCGGAGGGCTGGATCTGAAGACCGGGAGATGTTGTAAATAAAAATGTTAGAGACCCCATATCCGTATGTGCGATTTGGGGAACGCTGAATAAGTCGCTCCCGATGGCGCCTGGATATCTCAAGAGACGAAGAATGTCAAGACTGGATTGAGAATAATGGTGGCAGGAATCAAATGAGGTGTGACTGGGCAATTGGAAGGCTTCGGATAGCGTCTCGAGAATGACGTGTGCCATGTCCAAGCACCTCGATGCAAAGTTGGTTACGCTTTCCTTGTTCTTCTCAATAACAGTGGGATGGTCAATTTGGCCATCCGCAGTAGACCACATCCAATTCCGAGATATCTGAAGTCCCTTGCTTAGCCATGTCGGAATTTCATGCTAAGAATAGCTTACCGCATAGCTCTCAAAACCGTCACGCTGTCCTCTAATGCCGCCGACATTCCTGCCTATTGGCTTGTACCTAGAGCGCCGGGAACCTTGATCAGCATTTGAAGACAAGAGTGTAAATGCCATTGTCAGTATGGAAAGAGAACCAACCCATTCAATTTGTATTTGCCCAATTTATCAATATCGAAATTCATCTTCTGTTCGCCGGACATGTCGAATAAACTGCGACTCAATTCCGCGATATCTTGCGTGGCACTAGATAGTTGGGTTTCATCGTCGTCGGCGAGGTCAAGGTAGAAGATGCCATCCTCTTGAGCTGCCGTAATGAGCTTGGCTACTTCATTCGGGCGCTGAACTTTTAGTGCCTTGAGATTGATTGTTTTGAGATTGGCAATTTGAGCTGGCGGAATGTCGCCCGACTGAGCTTCAAGTGTGACCATGTTGAATTTCGTGAAGGAGCAATTTTACGAACAGACAAAGCGGGCATAGAATTGGCTTATTTATAATGATGGTTCTTCAAAGAAGAAGAATTCATGTCACGGGAATATACACGAGGGAATCGTAAAACAACGGGAACTTTTGGTTCATGTTTTTCCATTTCTATAGTCTTACGATTATTCTGTGTGACGGCACATCTCAAAACGAGGCGGAATAAATGTGAATGATGTCATCCACAACAGAGCATTCCAGGTTTGATAGTGATTGATATCTCGTCACATGAATCAACCTATCACATGTATCGTGATGTTATCATACGATCGCCGCTTAAGGCGCACACACACTCGTGAAGGCAAGTGCTGTTCACCACTGAGATCGAATCCGACACACGGGATTGAATGGCACAACAATTCGGGGTTTCTCATGTGAAAGGCCAGCAGGACTTCCTGAGTCAGTCGATATAACTCCAAAAGTCGAGCTAAGCTAAGACAAAAAGTTGAAACTAGGAATTCACTTGCTGCTTCTTTGTAGTGGGTCCTTGCATGCGGAGCGAAGACACGGCACCAGTGAAATCTGTGAGATGTTGTGGAAATGTGCATGAACTGTGATATCACAATCGCTGAATGAGAAACATTCACACTCAAAATCCAGCACTCGGCTGTCTCGATACCGAATTTCGGCAGGATGTCTGGGTGCCGAGGTCCGTATTAAACACATTAGGTGTCCTGAGCAGCAGTACGAAGATGGCGCCCCAAAGGTAGTACTCTGCTTACAGGCCATGGACGTTGGATGGATCATAGATTGCGCCAACCACAGGTGTCTACTTTGGCATAATCATCAATAGCGCGGTACTTAAATTCAGATCAATTTTTTGAGTTCTTTTGAGAATTAGAACAGCTCAACACGGTTGCCCGTGCAATAGGTAGACTTTTCGGTCCATCGGTGCGATTGCCCTCGCACCAAACTATCAACTAAGAGTGCGGCACTTAAATTTTAAGATGGACTGTCAAGTGATTGCGGGTAGCGGAATGAGAATGTACTGGATTTTTTATTTTGAAGCTTCCGTATAGGTAGAGCGATATGTATGCCCGGAATGATTAGGGGTATTTTTTGGATAAAGATGAATTAGGAAGTCAACTCAAGAATAACCCATCGTATATTGCAATCCACGTAATTTATTCTAAGATAAGAAGCATTTGAGAATATCTTTTTTAAAATTAGATTTAGTTTTAACTCAGGTTCCTCCCACACCCTAATTTCTAGTCGAGCCCATCAACAAATGAACCAAGTCAGCCCGTTCGCTCCGTCATTGGTGCAAACTTGCCACATCCTCAACGAGGTTAGTGCACCTGCCAAAACAAGTGTTGATTCAACCCAATCGTCCCGGACATGTTATTCTGGCCTGGCCAAACTAAAATGACATCAGGCTAGCGATAAAGAGGGGAAGAAGCCTCGGTCCTCGGAACCCTTTTAGCTCGTCACGCCTGTTCAACGTTCAATCTGCAATGCGGGGAAGGTTGCAGAAACTTTCATGATTCCTGCCATTGCGGCGACTAGTGCGACCCATCTCGTGATGGCAGGTATCTAACCCCGCATTCTTTGACCCTTCTATCAACAAACGCGTCACTGGACCCCTGCCAAGGTTGGTCCCAATTCGACACTAGTTTGCGCTCGGGTGCCGAGAGCCGTGATCCCTGTCTGCAGAGTGTGTTGCTTGTTGTAAATAAAGGTGTATTGCGTCTCATTTTCCCCGGATTCTGGATAACGCTTGTTTCTATGTTTTCCAATTATTAGCATTCCAGAATCAACAAATGGTGCTTCTCAAAATGACCGCTATAGACCAATCGTTTATGAAAAAGGAAGAGGATGGCGCCGTGGAGGCGCAGGTTGAGCACGTTGGCCATCCGGATTCCGCGGAGAGCCTCGACAATGAAGCATCAACAAAAGTAAGAAAACAATTCCATTGAGTCTCGCATGCGAAATTATATCATGTCTTTTTGAGGTAAATATTCGCCTTTGTGTGCACCTGGAAATGTTATTTATTGTTGCAAGTGCTACGATGCCAATAATCTGTGCATACTGATGGATGGAGAGAAATGGCAGGAGGGCCTTGGCTAATAACCAAGGCGAGCTAATTAAGACAGTTTCCCTTTTAATCATGCCGCATCGATATATAATACTGACTTATGTAGATGACGCCTCGTCGGTTCATGGCTTGCGTTGCGATGGCGTTTTGTTGGACAAGTGGGCAGATGCCTCCGTACCTCTGGGGTTTGTTGCCAAAACATTCAGAGTTTTCTCAGGCTAACAGAAAAGCAGGCGGAATACCTCCGATAATCTATGGAGACATAGGCGGTGTCGATCGCTGGGTCTGGTTCATCACGGCGAATCTCATTGGTCTCGCAGCCATTTGCCCCTTCGTTGGCGCACTGTCGGACCTTTTTGGGCGTCGCTATGTCGCTATTCTCGGCAGCGCCCTCATTATCGTGGGGCAGATTATTTGCACCACTGCTCATGAGATGAATGTATTTATAGGTGGGCACTGGAGATCTGAGAACTTGTGCTCGCGCGACACTAACCATCGAGTCTAGGCGGCATGGCCATTTCGGGAATCGGCGCCGGTATCAATGAGCTCACCGCAATTGCGGGAACAGCCGAACTAGCCCCGACATCTCAGCGTGGGATATACATTGCCGCCCTAATCATGTCCATCCTACCTTGGTGCCCATCTGTCATGTGGGGGCAGCTCATCGCCGCACACTCCAACTGGAGAAATGTCGGCGTCCTAATCGTTGCGTACACTGCTGTCGGGCTTCTTATTACTGTATTTTTCTACTTCCCTCCTTCAAGAATTAATTCCCTCTCACGAAGGGAGGTTGTGGAAAGGATTGACTTTTTGGGCGGCTTTACCTCAATTGCCGCCATCACACTCGTTATCGCAGCCATTCTGTGGGGAGGATACATGGTATGGCCCTGACTGAAAACCCGCTAGCATCGCCGACTAATGGCCTGCAGTACCCCTGGAAAAGTGCCCACGTCCTTGCTCCTTTGATGATCGGCTTTCTTTCGCTCGCCGCGTTCGTTTGTTGGGAGGCATGGGGCGCTAAATATCCGATGATCCCAAAGAACCTCGGTCGCGCCCCTCGTACTCTTGTATTGATCTTGATGATCAGCTTTATTTCCGGAGCAAACTTCTTCTCCGTCCTGATGCTGTGGCCTACGCAAGCATTTAACGTATACGGGCATGACCCCGTCGCCGTCGGACTGCGGGGTCTGCCATTCGGCCTTGGTGTCATGGTTGGCTGCGTAATTATCTTAGCCCTGATGAGCAAAACGCGCGGTCGCGGAATCCGTTGGCTTTTGACGGGTGCATGTTGTGTCATGACAGCGGGTTGCGGAGCTCTGGCCGCGGCCGACCTGGACAATGAAGGCATCGTATACCCCATTCTGGCCATCTCTGGGCTCGGTGTTGGTGGAATCGTCGTGCCAACCAGCGTCATCACCACAATCATTTCGCCCGACGAAATCATCGCCACAATCACTTCCTTAACAGTCTCAATTCGTGTTATCGGCGGCGCCATCGGATACGCCATTTATTACAACGTTCTCATTGAAAAACTCAAGCCAGTGCTCATAGAGCGCGTGCAGACGGCCATGGTTCTGGCTGGCGTGCAGGAGCCTAAGACGATTGAAGCTGCCATCGAACTGACTTCGGCGTCGCTTATCGACCAGATCCTCTATCTTCCGGGTATTGATGGGAATGTCACGAAGTGGGATAGTGTAGTCCTCGCGGGACAGTCGGCATATGCTGATGCTTACAAGTGGGTTTATTACTGCAGCATTGCCTTCGGCGGTGTCTCAGTCTTGGCCAGCTTGTTTGTTGAGGACATCACGCAATTTATGGATGACCATATTGCCGTTATGATTTAAGGAACAAGCTTCTTGTACAATTTCGCTTTGACGTCACAAGATGCCTTTTAAAAGAGGGCTGTTGTAGCAGGTTTAAATAAATGGTTGTCGTACCAAGAGAGATTCCCCTGATTTTAGTAGCACCTGGTGAAAAGACGGTAAGCAGACAGTGCAAATACGCAGGCAATTGATGATGGCGCGTCACCGTTTTCCTACAAGCACGATTTTCAGGGGCAGCATTTTTTGTCGCGTTATCGTGCCAGGGGAAAACCCTCTCAGACTGGCCATGGCCGTTATCACAGGCGAGTGACTTGCATCGCGGAATACTCTGCAACCATCCTCGCCACTGGTTTGACACATCAGCGCACTCAACTTTGAGCGCGAGGCCGTTATCCGTGCAGTATGAGACTCGCACGGATGATGCGATGGGGAGGCCGAAACCTAGCAGCTGCCATCTCTGTCAGTAGCCCTACAATGGATCAGTGCTGCTGAAACGACGCCAATGGGATAGTTCCCATCCAGATCCTAGTGGGATCCGATTACGCCGATCATAGTGGCATGTTAGGGTCTCCTGCGTCACGCCTTTTTAGTCTTGCACGATGCCAAATGTAGTCTCCGGTGTGGGGATTGCTCGCTTTGTGGCTAAGAGCCTCGTAGACTAAATGGAAATATTTTCATTGATTGGAACAAGGATGCTCAATTCTATCTCGACGGACGTTGCCCAGCCCAGTCTTGTACGAATATTCCGGCGTGGATGCGAACGCATGCAGCAATCGGA
Source organism: Calonectria pteridis (assembly GCA_022837005.1). Classification (NCBI taxonomy): domain Eukaryota; kingdom Fungi; phylum Ascomycota; class Sordariomycetes; order Hypocreales; family Nectriaceae; genus Calonectria; species Calonectria pteridis. The sequence continues at coordinate 125,012 of JAKZGU010000043.1, forward strand.
TCTTTGAAGCCGTTCAACCGACCCCCGGATGACCGCCATGGCAATTTCCGTCAGAAGACGAGACTTCCGCCTATCTCCTCCTTATGCATGCAGTGATCGTGCCGTCTTGAACCAAGCATCGCGGCACACCTCATCCCTGATTGGCTGCTCGGGCCCAACTAAAATCATAGCGTGTGGCTAAACATCTCGACGGCATGGAAAAAAGAAAAACAAAAGAAAAGAGGGTGGTGAGACAAGGGAAAGGGAGAGACAGAGACAGAGACATCGACAAAGCAAGACGAGCGTGTACATGAGCTGAACCCTGAATTGATTTGTGACACGCCATTGATACCCAACTCAAATAGTAGCATTTTTGGCGTGCTAAGATCGACTTGTGGAGTGCGAACTATTGAGCGACTCCACTTTTCTAATCGGCGCATCAAAATAGGCCTAGGGAAATCTGCTTGAAAAGTGGAAAAGAGATGAAGGATTGAAAAGGGTTTGACTGGAGGATCGTGAGGAAACCTCCCCCGGAATATAAGTCAAGTGATGAGCTCCCGGAGATGTGACACAAAAGCCTTCTGCACAGCTTGCAGTTCTGACGCCCGAGTCAAAAAACGGTCTGTCTTGGAAATCTGACCCGTCGCCTTCCATCTGGCCAATGGGGCAGGCGTGTATGAGTACATTTGTAGGCGAGGTGAAATGTCTTATCCCCGGTACCAGGTTGCTTTTTCTTGTCAGAACGCCCACTGTGGCCACGTCGGCCTTGGTCCCGGGTACTGGTTCCATGGTTTCCCAGTGGTAATGCCGATTGGACAAGAGTGAAACGCCACTGACGCCCGCCATTACTTGCGAATTTATTTATCCGATTGGGGATTTTTTGGTTTAAAGAGCTTTGACCGCTAGTCAACGATTCATTTGACCCCAAAATCTCCAGATCCGATCCGGATGACAGCTAGCTTATTGAGCGGGTAAAAGCGTTGACTGAGCAAGCATCATCATCATAATGACGCCAACTCCAAATTTCGGAAGCGACACCGGCCAGCATGCTGATGACTGGTATCACACTCCATTAGCCGGCACCGTGTGCAGCATGGTTATTGAAATCACGACTGCATGCGCCGTTTCGAGCCTCATCACGCAGAGGTACCTGGTCGTCCAGAGCTGGAAGCAGCTGCCGTGGACCCAGTGGCTGGTATTCCTCGTCTACATCTTCTCGCTAATGTATTCGTGGGCCTCACTCTTGATACAATTCATCGTCGGTCCTGGCACCAGCAAACTGGCCTGCAAAGCCACTGCCATCTTCTGTCCCGCTGTGTATCTAGCGAGTAAAGTAAGTCGGAGCAACGGTGATTGGGTGTCGGACATATCTAGACTCATATAAGCTGACTTTACACAGGTTGTTAGTCTGAAAGTACCTTCCTTGATTCCCGAACTAACGGAAACGCAAGTTTATATACCTGTTTCTGGTCGATCGAGCAGTAAGCATTACCATGATGGACGCAATCGAACCGGCGATATTAAGTCTTTGAAGCATATTATCAGAAGCACTAGAAAAATGCGAATGAAGTCGAAGTTGTACTTGTGGAACTCGTTTGGCGTCCTAGGTAAAGTCAAGGATGTTTGCACCTGACACGACACCATGCTGACGAATAACAAGTCATCTATGCCGCGCTTAGCCTGTACAATCTTGTCGAGTAAGTGGAACATCCCGAGAGATGGCACGAATCTCTAACATTGATCCAGCGCTACATACGATGTATATGGAGGTGGCTGCCGCATTACTTTCCAATGGGAGTCGATGATACTAATCATAGTATTTGATGCTGTTATCAATGTAAGCCTAACCATTCCATCCCCGCTCATCGCTAACATTGAGTACCAGTTGTACCTGACAGCATTGTTTTTGCGACCTCTCCTAAGTATGTTGGAAGAGAGCCCATCCTCATATTTCGATGCTAACCATCGGCTAGGCTCATACTCTGTGGGTTGGAAATTTTGGAATATGAGCAAACGTCCATTTGTCTCTCCGAGCGATCCAATCAACAAACCCAACAACAAGTTGAAAAGACTAGCAATACGAACTATTGCGGGATCGCTTCTCACACTAGGAATTAGCCTCCTGTTTGTGAACAACACTCATCTTAGTAGGGGTGGAGATGCTGATGACCGCGACAGAAATTATCTAATCCTAATCGGGCTTCGCGGCGAGGTTGCATGGCTATGTATGACCTGCTGCACAACTGATAGTTAGTATAAAGATCCCGAATCTTTGTATTGCGGACGACTAACACGTGGCTAAAATAACAGTCCTATTCTCTGCACTTGTCATAAATTGGATGACATTTGTTGATGACAATGATGCAAGAAAGGCGACGGTATCGTCGCAGTCTCAAGCGATAGCGGAGAGCCACAGAAGCTCTTTTCTTTCGAGAGAACCCTGCAGCGTAGCGAAACCAAACCTTGTTCATAGCGTGTAAATCACAACAGACTTTCCAAAAGACATATATAATTACGTTGTTTTGTTGTACATTGAACAAACATGTCGAAAGGTGATTGCATTAAACTGTATTCAACAGCTACCCGGTTTTCAAAGGGGGTTTTGAAGTAGTATGCTGAGTGAATGAAAACTATAACTGGTAGTTCTTTCCTATCCATTTCTTCTCATTGCTACATTCCACTGCAAGAACCTAGAGCCTGCCGTATCTCATCCTCCGACCTCCCACAAGCTAGAATGTCTATTCCGGCCATTCTGGATCTCGTAGAATCTCGAGTTTTTATAGAGAAACGGAATCAATATTTATTGAGTTACTGGCGGGGGCAGTTGCATTTTGCGTCTCATGAAGCGAATGCCTTGCCTTGCCGCTCGCACTGCAACATGTATTAGCTTTGTGCGACCCGTGACAGGTAAGTGGAGAGACACTGCCACCGCACACTCATTGAGGCCTTGCGCGCAAACCTTGGTATCAGCTTGGCAAATCCGCCTGGGAGCGAGGCCTCTGGGTGAAGGCGCTTCGAGGTTCGTCGGGTGGCTGGCGACGCCGAGGGTAAAAAGAGCCAAGAAACGAATGAATTGCATGGCGAATGTTTTAATAGCTGAGTTGCAAGGGAATGAATGAAGTCTTTTGGTTTGGAGTGATTGAAAGAAGAATTTGGTCAACTTCGTGAAAAGTAAGCATTAAATACTGGACGATGTGTGCCAAGCTTCATGCCAGGTCTCAGTAAAACAGCGAGTCGAATAAAGTTTTTCGCGTAGTATGGATGCTTCCTCGGAAAAAGATACCAGGAAAGCCAAGAGGTTTATTGGCGTTTAATATCGCTTGCATACATCTCATCCAATGCTGCTTTGGGTTGAATCTGATGTAGATGACGGCTCATTGGGCATAATAAAATCCAACTCGCTTATCCAGAGCTAGCCAAGGCCGCCACTTGCTAATAAAGCACATTGATAGCACCTTTTTTGTTGCCAGGGTTGATGCTGATCATCATCATCCGGTATAATGCATGCTTGGCATCCAACCTTCGCTCTCGCATTCGCGACGCAAGTTGGGTTGCTTCTCACATGACAAAAAATAGCATACCTGTTTTAATGATACGTAGGAATTAGATTGCATGATAAAATGGCAATTCTCTTATCAGTGGGCCTAGGGAAGCCATTCTTTTCTCTGGAGAGAGTTTTATGTTGATAATTGATATTATTAAAGTCAAGTATGTTATCTCAGTTCGGCTCATAATTATGTTAACTCCAGCCCCTGTAATGATATAAATCCTTGTATTTTCCCCTTTTCCTTTTGTTCTCATGGCATCTCGTGTGTATCGTGATTTCAGATTTTCTCGTTGACCAACGCAACTGCGTCTTCCCATACGGATCGTGCTATTGCCTCATCATGGCACGCCGGCCAAGCAACATCCTGCAACCGTTTGTGAGCATCCTCCCACGTGACAACATCCTGTTCTACACCCCATTTTTGGATCGCTTGATTAAAATATCGCCTGGTCATTTCCAGATCGTCAACGCAGCCCTGCGATTCATTGGCTGCGAAGCTGTAAGCCGCGACGAAGTGTTCCCAAAACCACAAATTGGACTCGCCGCTGTCGTCTTTCCACCGGCTTTGGGCGAGGTCTCGTGCAAGTATGATCATCCAGCGACGGAGTAGCACAGGCTCAGTTTGGTCCCAGACCCCCAAAACATGCCTCAGGTACAAACCTGAAGCAATCGTGATCCCGCACCAAGAAGTGGTGTTTGCTCCAAATTTGGAGCCTTTCGGGTCGTGCGCGAGCGACGCAAGGTGAGAGCTGATGTATGTAACCCGGAGGCCTGTAATTAAACGCTCGATTGAGCTTGTTTTTCCGGCCTGTTCCGGGTCTTTGCTTGAATCGTCCGAATTTGAGGATGACACAGCAGTATTCAGGGACCTCAGGAAGTTGAGCAGAGGCTTTCCGTCAATGTAACAGAATTGGTTCGCGAGTGGGCGCGGCGTCAATAAAAACGGAGACATGGCCATGACCTTGAGGTAGGTGCTTACGCTCGCCACGTCCAGGCCCGGGAGCCACTTGAATACCGGAGGGACGGAATCTGACGCGTCGGGTGGTCTTCCGGCTTCCTCCTCGCGACGTTTGTAATCTTCCATTTTCTTTCTCATAGACTCGATAAAGTCACGACCTACAAAAGCAACTTAGCACAGACGGGAAAAGGACAATCCAACGGCCTACTTACAAGATCAAGTAGCGGTGTGTCATTTCATCGTCAAATCCGGTTTGAACATTAGGTGCATCATTTAACGGACTGTAGAGTTCCAATACAGTCAGGAGGCCGTCGAGATGGGATTGAGCGGTAGTCACGTGGCCAAAAGCAGTCTCAAAGTTTGCGTCAGCTTCGAGTCTACACACGTGCCAATCAAAGGGTTGCCGTCAAGGGCACAGTCAACAACATGTTTTGCATCGCAACGTACCTCGAGAAATGTCAGCGTAGCAATGTGTTTTACCACAGTGCTGAGGTCCTTGGGTTGCAAACCCTGGAGTCGCTTGTTGAGGGTTTTAATGACGTCACCCTTGTGAAATAAGCCTGTGGCCTGAAACTTTCGAAAGTCTCGAGTATTCCAGAAATAGTGCAGGTCTGCCACGAGCAAGGTATCACGCAGTGCGTCTGCGCTGTGAAGCATGGAAGGAAGGCTGAAGGGTCCAAAGTTGTAAGCGCTTCGTGGTCATGGGGACAAAGGTTGAAAGGCGGCAAAACTGACATGTCATCCTTCTTTTGTTTCTTGTGTGCCAATTCGTGGTTTTGCTGGAAAACTGAACTCGGTCAGCAGCGAACAATGACATGGCGGTGCGTTGCGGCGGACAGTAATGGAGAAGTTCTTTGGAATTGAACGGCATCTGCAGCGGCAGGCAGTCAAAAGGATCAACTGGGTTGGCATCGACGATGAGCATCACAGGGGGAGACGAGTGGGGACCCGGCTTGTCCAAGCACACGGCCCAGGGCATCTGCTGGCCTGGCAGAGGCAATGCCCGGCGCTCTCGAAGTGGGGGATCTATCGAGGGGAATTCGCAGGCCTTGCCCAATCGAGTGCAGGGACCGCTGCGTGGGTTGTCGTCAGCTCAACTCAGAGGGAGGAGGCTCTCGGGGCGGGCACAGTGACGCACCAGATTGGGCGGGCCCCGTCGCAGCGCATGTGACGCTGCTTACAGGTCAGACAGCCATTCCGGCCGCGAGTATGGTACCGGCGCGTCAGGGGCTGCTGGGCTGTGGCCTCGCTGGGCGGCTTCATGTTTCTCGGCTACACGTCTGACTGCGTGGATAAATCTTCGCTCAAGTGCAGGAGGAGGGGTAACGCAATGCGCCCTGTCGCCGATTCTCACTCTAAGTGGCTCCTCGCGTGTCCACCCGAATCCCGCACTAGTCTGCTTCGGGACGATTAGACGAGCAATGGCTGGCGAAGGCATTTTGCCTCATGCCTCCGATGCCAATTGAGTTGCCTTGTGTGTAGTGACACGTAGGAAAGGGTTTGAAACCTGAGCTTAATCTTATTTTTACTTGAAACGGCTTTAAATCCAGCACAGACTAGCAGCCCTTGGCATATACAAGATTCAAGGCTTCTGAATCCTGGGTTGAGTTCGTACGCAGCGCCTGAGGTCCATCCAACGGGAATAAAGAAATACAATAAAATAACATGAAAAGAAAAGAAAAGAAAAAACATGACAACCCAAGGTAGGTTTATTCCAGTTCATAGCCAATCTAGCCCACTTGGAACCGAAAGGCGCTCTGTACAATCGCTTCTTCAATGCTGCCTCAATCGCCGACTCTCTCACCGCCCTACCCTGCACGTTCTTGGCCTTCACCTCTAGTCCCTTTCGAATCAAATATCGGCATCTCTCCATCAACCGAGCGTCACTCATCCCAGATCGAGGATCGACATGGAAAAACGTGCTCCCATCGGATATCTTGACTTTCCAATCAATCCCAGCCTTGCGCAACTTGTTGAACACCTCCTTATCGATGCCCTCACCCCTTTCCCTTCGGCGCGTGGTTTCGTACATGTCTTCTAGACGACCATTTTCATTGGGGATCAATTCCACAAAGGGCTTCCCTGTGTTTCTGCGCAAATCAATATCTTCCCGACATTCTTTCTTATCCAAAATCTCGTAGAAGATTTGGCGCCCCCCTGAACAGTGCTCGATACCAGTTACGGAATCGTCAGCTAGGTAATGTATTCAGAGACGAACAAGACAGGCATAAAAATAAAGTACTCTATTGAAAGGTTGTAGGAAAATCGGTACCCTCCTGAATATACCCTAATGCCAGGTAAATGCTTCGAATAAATACCTAATCCTCATCTTCGATTACCTGGAGTATTTGATGTGGTGGTATGACTTCCAGCAATGCCCCGCATCTCCCACTCGTTGTAAACAGCACCTTCAGCTTGCTCTCACTTAGAATACTGACTAACTCTACACCAAGTGGCTCAGCTTCATAGTGATCAACCCAGTGCAGGCCATCAATAACACAAAAAGAACCCACGGAGGCAAGCGGTAGCAGAGCTTGGAGCATCTGCATGGCCCTCTGCCAAGTCCGAACAGTCCCATCTAACCCATCGAGTCGCATCCTAGAAAGTTCCGAGAGCGAATCATCGGTCGAAATCAGCTTGTCTATGATTTGGTGGAGAAGCGCGTACGCGAGCGCCACTGCTTCTTCGGCTTCATGAGAACTATTTCCTTCACGCGGCTTTTCCCGACTGATCTGGCAGAAGTAGGAAATGAGTCGCAATTTCTGCCCCCCAGGACGGTCAATTTGCGACACGAGCTCTGCGAATTTGGCCGCAAACATGGCCATTGAATTTTCCTGGTCCTCGGCGAGCGTGGCGGGCCATCCTTGCAGCCACAATGTGGATGAGTCGGCGGTGTCGGCTTGAACCCACTCGCTCAGGCGCATGATCATCTGAGGTGGAATACCATCTGCATGAAAGCCCTCGGCGCTTAGGCACAATCTATCCGCCGAGAAGAATCTTTCTAGATTTTGAGAGCACTTAGATGTGGAATTGAGAGTACCCTCCATGTTCGTAACTGCAGCGACCGTCAGCTTGAGATATGGAACCGATTTATCTGAATGCTGTCAACTCACCATCTACGACAGATAATGCAGACTCATTCGAAGGTAGCTTCGCCCAGACTTGCGTATACAGGGGATGGCCACCCGATCCATCGATTCGCTGCTCATCAACAAACCGACTACTTTGCTGCAGGAGTAGTGACTTGACGGACTCACTCAATTGTGATAAGAGCTCCTTAATTTGAACCTGTTCTTCGGAAAGACTCCGATCCAAAGATCTAATGGAGTTCGAGATGCCGTAGACGGCCAATCGTGTCGCTCTGCCTTCCACCCTACTATTTTGAGCCGCATATTTTGCGATGCTCTCAGATTTTGATTGAATAGTCTCGATCTTCTCTTGGAACTTTGTCCTTAACCCCTCATCAAAAGAGCGACCAAGACGCTTGGCTTTGTTCTTCATAATCCACTCGGACACATGGGCTAGAAAGTTGAAAATAGCAGAGTAGAGGTCTGCTATGCTTTCTTTCATTGACGTCGTGTTGTAGAGGTTCAGATCGACCGCGCAGTCTTCGATGCGATTGCTGATGTCGCTCATCGCCATGATGAGATCCTCCACGAGACCTTCGTGGTTGACACTGGCCTAAGAGGTATTTCTCAGTTGGTCCCTTTCGATTGCGTTGCGTCTAAGCTAAGTACGTAGAATATGCTTACTCGAACAATAGCGGTGAAACTACCGTATAATATCGATACGTAGTCGTTTTGTTGTGGCAGAACCTCAAGAAGAGACCTGTGGGAGTCGAGTACGCTGCAGACTCGATGGAATTTCTCCTTGACTCTGCCCCACCACCCCTTCTTTCGCTTCTCATCCCATGATTCCAGCATCGCGTTCACGAGCTGAACGATTCCGTGTACCGTGGGGTCGATATGGTCGAGATCAATTCTTTCCTCCACTGGGCAGGTTGCTTGATACGTGCGCCATATCGTTCGGAGCCGCTGAGATTCTTTGGCGACAACTTTTGTGATTGGGCTTCTGCTCGAGAGTCAGCTGTCATACGTCAAGATTTTAGAGAGGTACTTAAGTATCCATGGGCGGCTTCATACGCGTTCGAATCAGTCAGATCTGCCGGATCAAGCAAGGCTCGCCAGGGCGCTGCGAGCCTCTCAAGGTTTTCGCGCTCTAGAATCAGCGCCTGTGACAACGGATAGGCGGAATCTGAATCGGAAATGCGTTGTTCAACTTCGATGCTATACATTCGCACCAGATCTATGGACTTTCTGGGGTCATCAACGTCCATGGCAGCATACGAAATGGGCTCTGCTGAATGTGGAATCTGATTATTGAGGATAAAAAAAATCAGGCTGAGGTCCAAGGCGAAAACCACAAAATGGCACACAGCCCCGCCGGATGGCTCCCTCGCACTGTATAACACTCGGAACAGGGCTGAAATACTTCTCTACTCGTTTTTGACAAGCATCGCAGCGGCGATCATATAAACTGCTTGTCGTTAGGGGCATAGTTTCTTGCAGCAATTACGAGAACGGACCTGTAAGATAAGGCCACGAATTTTGCAGAGTCCTCAATTGATTAACACTTTGCCTAGCGCTTACGGGTTAAAAAAGCCTCAAATGTTAGTGTGAGATGTTCCGATGGGTAATCGCCAGAATGTAGGTGATTGGATGTGGGCTTTGGCTACTTAGGCTACCTGCGTCTCGACTCACACAACCATCAAACGAAATCGAAGCTGATTGGTACATGCAAATGAAACCTCTGGGGTTGGAGCCAATACGGTAAGTTTCTGTACAATGCACTACGTGTAGTACTTCGGAAGCTAACGTTTGTCGCTCTTGTGACTTGTGTTGTCAGCATGCACTTTGCTTTTGGTCTTCAGCCGGAAACCCTTGCCCGAGCTTGGGCTGAATGACCACCATTAATCCCCTCGACTTTCAACCCCACAGCGTCAGTAGCTCGTATTTGTATCCTCTCTCAGCCAGCCTAGCGCAAAAAGCCTCCTCCTTCCCGGATTCTAATTCTTGTCGCTAAGAAGTCACCATCTTCATCGATCAGTTTGACAGTACCATCAGATTCACCATGTCGGAACCCTGGCCGGATGCTAATAGCAGCAATGAGGGAACGACACAGCAGCCCACACCGCCTCACAGCGAGCAAAAAGGGCAGCGTGAAGACGAAGACACTGCGGCATGGATTCGATATCGCGTCGAGTTTCGAGATGTCGTCACGGACGAGCTGGTTGCCCATCGGATCGGAAAGAACCCAAACGATGTCGACGATAGTAGTGACGAGATGGACGCGGACCTGCACCCTGCATTTGAGATCATAAAGACTGTCAAGACACAGGCTCAGATGGAAAACCAGGACTCGGACGACAAAACCGTCCCCGTTCTCGCAGCAACAGCGCCCTCATTCGCCGTCAAGATTTACTCCTCGGCCATCATAAATGCGATCCAGTCCGTTGTTCAATACTATCCGTCACAGAACCTCACCGGGGATGCGATTCTTATCAAGTGGCCGTACGCGATCCTCTGCCACCACTATGATGAGCTGGCTGAATTTAGAGACCATTGCAAGACCAAGGACCCTAGCGAGCTTTGCGAGCGTGAGAAGAAGGCACCGACACACATCCAGCTCCTTCTTGACTGGTTGGACGAGAACATCATGTCGCAGGTGAGAGAGGAGCAGGAGCGCAACCGCCGCGGCGCCTATACATGGGAATGGTCCTGGGTCGGAAGGCGGCCCGGCAAGACCTTTCTTTGCACCTTCAACGGTACCGAGGAAGTGAGGGCTCTAATAATACACTCTGTCCAGGGGGGATCGTTCTCCAAGCCGTCGCAAGAGTGGAATGTGACGTACTGGCATCTCGAATTCGACGGCACATATCTTGGACGCAAGACCTTTACCGCTGACGCCGTCATGTTTGATGGGGAGAGGACTTATGACTCACAGAATTGCCCCGTTAACGTCTCCGAAGACGCTGATGTCGAGTCCTTGGATGAACAACTTCAAGTGTTGGTTCGACACGGAGAAAAGTACTGGGAAGCAATGAAGAAGCAGTCTAGATGGTACAAAGGTACTTCGGCGACATTTCCGCATAACGAGGTAAGCGTTCTCCCAGTGTGAGCTAAAAGCACAAGGACAACATGCTGATGGCCACGCGGATCGACGCACTTGTGATGGTTGACATTCAGGCATACTATGCCGATAACTTCGACAAGGTTCCCGGATTAATGGATTACGAGGGTTGCCGCGACTGGATTTCTAACTGTACATGCCTAACCTGTCAGGTGAGGAACCAGGGACGCTCTCGGGAACTCACTCCACGTTTTCAAAAGTACAACTACATTTTCCCCACAGATGACCTGACGTGGCACCAAAAGATTCTTTGTCCACCACAGGTTCCTGGTTTTGTTTTCCGGACGAGGGCTTGGGGTAGGCTCTTCCCATCATTTTGTACGCTCCCATGAGCATTCCACACGAGAGCACTTTGTGACTCCTCTCCTCAGTGAGGAGCGCTTCCAAAGCGATTCGAACGTTGCGCTGACAAAGTGATAGAGTTATTGCATGTCGATAAGCTTTCAGCGCCTTTGTTCAACACTAACATGATTGATCATCTTGTCATGGAGCCAAAGCAACTTGGAAGAATCAAGGCATTGGCCATGGCCTACTGCCGGATAAACAACAAGGGCGAAAAGATTCAACAATCGGCCTGGAGTGCCGACTTTGTTCGAGGCAAAGGCCAAGGCCTCATCTTTCTGTTGCATGGAAAACCAGGTGTTGGAAAAACCTGCACCGCAGGTATGATTACACTTGCCCCCCACTTGGGCTTGTACCCAACAATTTCATCCACTGCCTTTTTGGATCCGTTGCTGACTTCCCACACAGAGTGCATCGCCGAATTTACCCAGAGCCCTCTCATGGTGCTCACGAGCAGCGACATTGGCACAAATCCCAAGGAAGTCGAGCTGAACCTCACTCGGGAGTTCAAGAAGGCCAAAAGTTGGGAAGCTGTGCTTCTAATTGACGAAGCAGACGTTTTCATGGAGCAGCGATCAACGAAAGATCTCCAGCGCAATAGCTTGGTAGCCGGTATTACATGACTCGATACCCAATGACCGTTGATGATTTTAAAGTTCTAATGACACAAGGCTTTCTTCGTGCCCTCGAGTTCTACGATGGCATCTTGTTCCTTACTACCAATCGCGTTGGCGCCTTCGACGACGCTTTCATATCCCGCATTCACGTCCAGCTCTACTACCCCGATTTTACGGATGAGCAAAGGCAGAAAATCTGGCAGACGTTTGTCGCGAAGCTGCACAAAGAACGAGGAAGCGTCATGAGGCTCAACATTGACGCGAAGGAATACTTGAGAAGCTCTGACCTCAAGTCGGTCAAATGGAACGGCCGAGAGATTAGAAACGGTGCGTTGACCTGTCCATTTAGATTTGTCAACTTTTGCTGATAAAAATGCTGACCGTGTCCCAGCTTTCCAAACGGTGGTATCTTTGGCCGAATATGATAATGAAAAGGATGAAGAAGGCAAGGTATTGGTCACGGATAACCACCTGAGAGCCGTTGTTGAGCTGTCCAAGGACTTTAAGGATTACTTGAACAAGTTGCACAAAAAGGACGAAGCTGCTCGAGCTGCCATCAGACATGACAGATTGGATGATTATGAAAGATAGTTTCCTTGATTGTTGCGGACTGATCTTTCTCTGGGTAATAATGATTTAAAGTCCTGCCAATTTCTAAATTCATTCACTGGCTTTTGTATTGTTTTTATCAATGATCTATGTCGAAACCCATTGTGAGGATGGAAAAAAATCATCAAATCAGCATCTTTGCGGTCTTCCAACAATCACTACGCGTCTTCCCGAAAGGATAGTAACTACCTTCCCGTCCTTGCAGATCGCGTGCTCCACCCCACCTGAGTAAGGTCTTACCTAGCCCAAGATAAGGGACTTAGGAGATGAATCTTAGAACTAGCTTGCACTCTTGGTAAAATATCCCCGCAAAAATTCTGTCATTTTTCTGTTTGGGGAATTGGTTAACTGGGAGTTGAGGTCAGGGATATTCCTGAAGACCCCACTTTTGTCAGCATGTTGCATTAGCGTGTTCAAGGGTGGTTGAGGCCACCCATGTTGGCGTCAAGCATCATGAATAGGTAGATAAGTGACGGAATTATCGGACGGAGTTTACCTTGGAAACAAGGTCATAGAAAGCTCAAAATTTTCTGGATAAGAATGTGGTTTTATTAGAATTCATTATGCTTTGCATTGCTACAACTTTATTCTCTCAGTTGTGCAATTTTGCCGACAGCCCGTGCCGTGCAGCCGCATCAACACAATGGTGCCCGGCAACGGTGGTTGCTACCCTTGTCTTGAAAATGTATCATTGTCATTGGTCATGACATCTATTGAGATTAGGCCCCTCAAACACCACCTATATGTTTTTCATCTTGTGTTCTTGCGCAGTGGAATAAATGGAACGCCCCATGAACCTTCACGTAGCTAAATAAAATTTGATGATCGGACAACAATGACATTTAGGAGGAGCTCGCCAGGTGCTAACATGTTGGAGATACTTGAACCAGGGTATTGCCGAGATAAAAGGCAGATAGACCTGCTGCGCTGGACGCTCAATGCGTGCGAGAATTTGGTTGAAAATGGAACGCTGCAATTTTGTACATGCCTGTCGCTGCTTTATAAAATGATTGTATCAATCAATACACTTCACATCAGCTTGGTCATTTTTGCAACAGGTATTGGTTAAATTCATCTTGTCAGCAGGTTGCATTATTAGCGCCCCCACCGAGAAGAAAAGAGCAACCCGCGGGTCGTCGCAACCTTCGTCAGTCCGTGCTCAAGAAGAAAACAAATTACATCACACATTAAACCGCTTCTTTTTCGTGTTCTTCTTTTTTACTTTTTTGTATGATACTAATTCGATACTACTTACAGAACCGGCGTACTAAAAAGTCCCCGTTGAAACTAGTGATTGCGCATCTTGAGGCGTCCGTTCACACTATGACTGTGTTGCAAACTTCTCCCGCCTCATTTGCAGCATCATCTGGCTCTCATGGAAATGACACTGAGAAGGGAGAGATTGTCAACCAGTCCTCCAGTGACGGCGAGCCCCATGTTCAGGCCTTTAAATCGGTCGACTGGAATGGTCCGGATGACACCGAATTACCTCTCAACTGGAAGTCGAGCAAGAAATGGAAGAACATTTTGATGATTGCAATTCTGACACTGTTGACGTTTGTCGCTAAGCCTTTTTCTCCCTACCATACTTGCTCTTTGCTTACCGAAGTTTACCAGGCCGTTTGCATCCTCCATGTTCGCACCAGCCATTGACCAAGTTATGAGAGACATGGGCACAACAAATCGCGACATTGGTTCATTTTGTGTCTCAATATACTTGCTTGGCTACGCATTTGGGCCGCTGATCTTGGCCCCATGCAGCGAATTATTTGGCCGGCTACCAATCTACCATGTCTGCACGTTTCTTTTCATTCTCACGAATGTAGCATGCGCGCTCTCGGTCAACATGCCGATGCTCATCATATTCCGCTTCCTTACGGGGCTTGTCGGAGCATGTCCACTGACTGTAGGGCCAGGCAGCGTATCTGATTGCTTCAGGCAAGAGGAGCGGCGTCGCGCCATGGCCGTGTGGACAATGCCTGTTCTTCTCGGCCCGTGCATTGGGCCGGCTGTTGGTGCATACGTGTCGCGGTCACTGGGTTGGAGATGGGACTTTTGGCTTTTAATCATTGCTGTATGTCAATTGAATCCTCGTGTTGGCATAAGAAACTAATATGATCGACTCTAGACAGGTGTTGACTTCCTGATCAATCTGGTTTTTCTTGATGAAACACATCCGATGACTCTTCTTAAAACCAAAGCTAGGAAATTGAGAAAATCGACAGGCGACAATGGGATTCGCTCCCGCACAGAGCTTGACAAGACGCCTGTCGCTTATTTCAAGATGAGCATCCTTCGGCCAGTCAAAATGCTCGCTCTATCGCCAATTATTTTTGGACTCTCGCTATTGACGGCTGTCGCCTACGGCACATTGTATTTGCTTTTCACCACTATAACCGATGTTTTTACAACTCGCTACGGCATTGAAACTAATATCGGGCTTGTTTATCTGGGCTTTGGCGTTGGTCAATTTATTGGCCTCTTTATTTTTGGCATCAGCTCTGATATGGTTGTCAAGAATATGGCCAAGAACGGTGAGATGAAGCCCGAATATAGACTTCCAATAATGATTCCTGGAGCTGCTATGGTTCCTATTGGACTACTTATATTCGGTTGGACCGCCCAATACGGAGTGTATTGGCTGGTACCTATCATTGGAACGGCTCTCATTGGCTTCGGTATGATTACAATCTTTACCCCTGTTGGGACGTATTTAGTCGATGCGTTCCCGGTTTACGCCGCAAGCGCTTCAGCAGCGAACATCGTCTTCCGTAGTATCGGCGGTGCTCTATTGCCCTTGGCAGGGCCGCGGCTATTCGAAACGCTTGATCAAGGATGGGGAAACACGTTGCTCGCTGGAATATCGCTACTTATGATGGGCATGATTTACATTGCTCTGCGATTCGGAGAGGTGTTAAGAACACATCCTAAATACCAGCTGAAGTTATGAGATTGGAATATGCTTGAAAGGACATAGCAAGAGCTTTGGGTCGGTAAGAGACTTAGTCGAGATGTAGATGAGGGAAAGGATACCCTGGCTCGTCATATTCTAAGATGCATGGAATTAAGCGTAAGGCTTGTGGCATTGCATTGATTTCATAGTGTCTCGGTTATTGCTGAGAGTAATAGTATATTTTTTTTGGGCCCTTATTGTGTTTTTCTTTTTCAGTCTACCTTTAACACGATATTCGAGAATCATTCATTGTTTGGCACCTAATTCACAAAGGGCTTTCCTGAGAATTCTCATAAAGCCTCCAATTTGTCATATCTACTAGTTTGAATCAGCCAACCGAAACTCCAAATTAGCAGATAATGAAAGCCAAAGCTGAAGTCGAAGGACATTGTAGCGGAGGCTGGAACGCCATTGTCTTGATGTAACAGAATCATACGTAAATCTTCATGCCACGTGCCCATTTGGTGGGGCGTGTCAGCAACTTGCATTAGCTTCAAGAAATGGTGCGTGGCCAATGGCGTCTACGGGTTATGCAGTGGGTCTGAACGCGAGCGTTCAGTAATGGTCGATCCGCTTGCCCAACTTGAAGCGGGCTACCATTACTGAACATTAACCATCACGTCGGCGGTCGGTTGGTAGTCATACGGCCATACATGGTGCTTTGAACCAGCCTGAAACACTCTTCCTCACAAAGTTCATCTCACTTGTATTTCTCAGACTCTCTTTTTCCGTTGGCTAATGGTTCTTGATCCCATGAGAATAAATGATAAAAGAAATCAAGGTGAAATAAGATGGATGCCAATAAAAGCTTACCAAAGAACGATCAAAGAACCCCGAAACGAACAAATCGGTCAAGGAATGGATGCCTCGTTTGCGTGAAAGCAAAGGTGAAGTGTCCTGAAGATCGACCCGTCTGCGAGCGATGTAGCCGTTTAGAAATGATGTGCAATTGGCCTGGGCCTCGAAAGTCACTCAAGGAAATGCGCCGTGGCTACGGTCCTCTCAAGAGTCGAGTTTCCTTTCGTCCTCGCCCTATCGAACCCATTAGTAGCGACATGGCCGGACCAAACAGGCCCCCTCACCCTGAGGACACTACAGTCACGCCCCTGGATTTCAAGCTTGAGACCTCGCATGCAACTAGTGCAGTGGCATCGATAAATATCGGCCATTTCACCACAGGACAGGCCCCTACGGCGCCTATCTCTACACCGCTATCTATAGACCATATTCCCTCTCGATCATCAGTACTGTTCGGGCCGCTGCAGCAGGATGCTCTGTACTTTTATGAAACAATGTTCACGAGGTCAACACCTAAGACGTTCATCTGGTCGAAATTTGCCATACTCCTATCGTATGGTTACGATGATGCAAAAATAATGCACTTGCTTCTTGCTTCCTCCCTTTTTCAGATATTTCGACAAAGCGATGATGCCGCTATACTGCGCGCTGCAAAGTGGCATTTCAATTGCGGCACTAAGTTACTCGTGGCTAGTATGCAACTTGAACAAATTGACCACATCAAGAGCTTTATGGCATTTTGGTTGCTGCAGCTCACATATCATGCGCTTTGGGACTTGAAGGAAAATGTGCAACCTGCGCTTGTGCTTTAGCCAATCGCGCGACCTGGGTGAGCTGGGTGAGATCTACTTACCCTGGCGGGTGAGCCAGGCATTTATGTAGGAGCTGAAACTATATCTGATGTAATGTATACCGGATTTACCAAAACGCGCTATGCGATGGCGTGTGTCTGGTGTTATGGATGCGTGACTTTGTGATTGTCACATGACCAACCCGTTAGCATTCCATCTCCACATCAGAACAAGATGCTTTTATCTACTTTAATTATTGATCCTCCTAGCTTTGGCTCTTTAATTGCTTTTATATCTGAGGAAGAATATGAGATTGATTGGTTAAGAAATGCAATTTCTTTAGAACAAAATGATGATGACTGGGTATATTGGCTTAATTGTTAGGAAGGGACCTGTGAATATAAGCCGCTCTAACTGGCAAGTCGAAAAAAGCATTGAATCTAAGTAAGATATATTTATAGGAAAGTTGGAGGAGTAGTGATGATATAAGCCATAAATGTGAATGATTATGTGCTTTCTAAGAGTATTCCTTGGAGTCTTGGAGGCGCTGATTAAAATAAATATAACAAATTAAATCATATGATCACCAGCCTAATCTAGAATAGGTTATTTCTTTGTCTTATATATGTAAATTGTTACATATTATAAGGGAGAGATCTATAATTAATATTTTGTCTTTTCCTAATACTAGTAGTTAGCTCTTGTATTATGCTTTTCTTAAGTAAATTATATTTATGTAAAAGTTAATTATTAGTATTAGTAGTAGCTTATTTATATCTGCTATTAGCGATAGTACTATTCTTAAGGGCTATTAGGTATAGGAAGATAGCTAGTGTTATGCCTTATTTAGAATTAGTTGCAAGAAGATATATAAGTAAACATTAGCGCGAGAGGCCTCTATATACTAATATCTTAGCAAGCACCCCTAAATCTTGCATTACTATGGACTTAAATAAGTTATTCCTAATATTAATTCTCTTTGTCTTAAGTATGCACCCCTAGGCGATGTGTATAAATTTATCTAAGGCTAAGTTAACCCTCTCTTAGCAAACATCTAAAGGTAAATAGTGCTTAATATTTCTCTAGGTATGTCCTATATCCATAAAAAAGGAATATAATACTATAATCTTAGTTATTAAAATCTTTTTCTATTTAATGGTTATTGGGTTAAGCTTGGCAATTTTGGGGGATTAATAATTAATAGCTATAAGGGGATGAAGTATTCTATATACAAGGAGGTGCTATATGAACTCCTATTCTAAGGCAGAAACTTTTGGGCTTGGCCTCCCTATAAAAGGGATCTCTTTGTATTGGGATCTGCTATCTATAAAATCATAGCATAGGAAATACCTTTTAATAGGCTTAATAATATTAATATTATTAATAAGTTTATAAGGGAAGATTTTCCTTCTTTAGAGGGGGTTTATGGGGGCTATATTATTCAGGGGTGTTGGGATAAGAGGTATAAGAGTGCTGATGAGGTGGTGAAGGTATTGCAGGACTTAGTGTAAGAATAAAGCATATGATTGCTAGCTACTTAATAATTATGCTTAAATATCTCTTCTTCCTATGTTGTTTCCTATATTGAAACTTATAAGTATTGAGTAATGGTCATTATTAAAGGTAGGTAGAGCTTATTAGGTATTTAAGCTTTAGTGGTAGGTGGTGGGCAGCTTCTATATAAAGCTATACTGATGGAACTAATAAGTTATAAGCAAGGATCCTGTACTTAATTAGGGCAATGGATAGTGTGAGCATGAGGACTACTGCAAATTGTAGTGTAAAGCGATTTAGTTATTATAGTATTGTAGTTTCTGTAAGTCTTGATTTGGTTGTAATATTGGTATATAATAAAGGGGGAAATATTCTAAGCTTTGGGTGTTTTTAAAATGGTTGAAGAGGTAAAAAAGAAAGAATGGCAAAATGGCTAATATGGGGCAAGGGATTCCTTTATACTCCTAAGTAGGGTTATGAAGTATTGAGGGGGGAGGGGGGGGAATTATTGGAATGATCATATGTAATATGAGGGATTGTTTATGCTATATGGTTATTATTTTAGTCTTATACAGCGTCTACATGGCCTGTCATTAATGGACTTAGATGGGCATAGTTTTAGATGATGGGAGGCACTGAACTATGCAGTGGGTGAGAAAGAAAATTGTGAAGATGAAGATTTATGGTTTTCACTGGGATTGATTAAAATGTAGGGGCCTAGTTGTAAGTGCCCTGGTTGTGAGCGCCCTGGTTGTGAGCGCCCTGGTTGTGAGTGCCCTGGTTGTGAGTGCGTAAGTTGTGAGTGTGCAAGTTGTGAGTATGCTAGTTGTGAG
This sequence comes from Calonectria pteridis, assembly GCA_022837005.1. Lineage (NCBI taxonomy): Eukaryota > Fungi > Ascomycota > Sordariomycetes > Hypocreales > Nectriaceae > Calonectria > Calonectria pteridis. Next base: position 144,122 of record JAKZGU010000043.1, read on the forward strand.
TGTGCTAGTTGTGAGCGCCCTAGTTGTGGGTGCCCTGGTTGCGCCCCTGTTCACCCTAAACTATAAGGGCGCTAGCCTCCCATTATGTCCAGAATAATCTAGACAGATGTAACACAAGCGACCGAAGTAATGAGTCTTGAATTATTTGAGAATGTTAGGCTTGATTTGGCATTAGAGGTAGAAGCCGTCAAGGAATATCACTGTTTACTAGCCGCTAAGATACATCCCTGTTCATTATATTAATACCTTGGTGAACGGCAGGAGAAATGGAAAGAGACTGTAGGAGAAATTATCACTGATTTTAAATTATTGGCGAGCCTTTGTTTATCTTTTTCTAAAAAAATCCTTAGGTATTAAAATCCTTACTTGCAAGTTTAATCTCCCTAACTTGGATAGGAAACAAAACCTAGATTAAAAGTTAGAGATAATACACTTGCTGCTTAGGCCTAGCACTTGGTCTCGGTGGCTCTTCTTCCCTAGCTGGTGGGGCTTGGTCGGTTGTGTTAGTTGTGGTCTCGGTCTCTCGGTAGGCGGTCGTGGTGGTTATAGTGTTGGTCGTGTTAGTTATAGTTGGTCGTAATGCGTCGCGATCTAGCTGCTTTGAAAGTGTATTATATAGGTTATACTGGATCTTATTAACATAAGACCAAGAATGGCGATGTTACCTATAAGCAACATTTGGGGTTTCCCTGTCTTTAAATCAATCTCTGGCGCAGAATGAATGGCAATTGCAGCTTTCTCAAAGTACTTTAGAAGGCTGTTCTTAGTATTGCATTTTCTGTTGCAATGGTTACCCTGAAAATGTCCGAGAAGCATATCGATATCATCCCGGTCTTCGGGCCTGATTTTTGAAATGACAAGTTTTACTAATCTGTGTTTCTCCCTGACCGATGGCAGAATTCTTGATAAGGAGCGGGCTAGACTGTCAAGAGTCGGATCAGTGGACATGTTGCGATGATGTATGATGTATGGAGGGCAGGATAAGAAAAATCCAGGAGGAGGCTATGGCAACCACAAGTGCAAGGGAATGAGTTATTTATAGCATCCCAAGGCCGATCTACATTCCAACCCATGCCTTTGACGCGCACGCTCAGTAGTTAAGATGTATCACTGTGGGTTGTCATTCGATCACCTTTGCTCCCGGAACTTCTATATATTGTTTTTAGCTCCTCCAAAATATCCCTCTGTACGTCTATTTCTAGCTTTTGGTCGACGGCTGCACTGGCAATCGCACTGCCGACAGAGTTCTTCTCTATTATTAGCTTTCTTATATATGCTAGGAATAATTTTGTATCTTATTAAAGCAAATTCCATAGTATCCTTTCCACTATAATACTAAATAGGGGCTAAATTGCTAATATTATATAATATTTTAGAGTCTCTAAAAATATTAGCTAATAAATTATGGTAGGATGCCGGGATCTTTCTGATGGTTTTATTTATTACTTTATCCTTAGTACCAAAGGGTAGAATATATAGAATTAATGCTATCTAAAGATATTGTTTGGCTATCTCCCTTGTCTTGGAGGTGGTTTTTTGGTAGTCTTTGTTAATGACTATGACTAATATGGTAAGATGCATAGTGCTGAATTAGAAGAGAATATAATGTAAAACCCATGGAACCAATGCTTATATCCCTTTTAAAAGCCCCTAGCTACTAGTCAAGTTAATTTCCATAATAAGCCATGTTGTTTTTTCTTATAGGCGACCTTAAAAGTAACCCTTACCTAAACTAGTTGCTAATATGTTTAGTGTAGAAAAAGGGAAATGATCTACCACTAGGCTCTTTTAGGAATAGTACATTAATTAGCACTGTATAACCTTATGACTACACAAAATATACCTCTATATCACTAATAGCACATTCTTGAATTTTCTTTTGATAGTACTGTGTCATTAATAGTCACTTACTATGCTTATCTTGCTATACTACTCTTTATTTTTATCTATTCTCCCCCCGCTATAGCAGAGAATATAGTATTTTAGTTTTTAGAAAATATATAAAAATTTTAATAAATCTATATCTTAAATTGAAGGAGGCTTGCTTTCTTTATTAGGAGAGACTGATCGTGTTAGTGCTTAAGATCGGATTTTATTACTATGTGGACCTCCTTCCTAAAATGGACGGATTCTAAGTCCGTCCATTTTAGGAAAGGTGGCGGGGGTGCACTTGGCTTCTCTCCTGGGGCAACATATTTTGTGATGCGACATTCATTTTCCTGACATGATCGGATCATAATACGGGGATGTGTGTTGTACAAGATGCGCACATAGACTTCTTCGTTGTTCCTTGGGCAGGGTAAAAATATGTACACGACCAAACTATGTTGAACTCTGCTATGGCCGAGTTCCTTCTTGTCTTTTCCAACTTTGAAATCCCAATTGATTTCTAAGAGAGCGGGTCCAGGAAGCTGTCGGCGGTCTGACTCCGAAGGACAGTTGGGTTCGGGGAAGATGCCGGTCGAGAGCCATTTTTCTGCTGTAGGTTTTGGCTCGTCGGAACGAAGCTTGGGTTGTTGTGAAGGGAGATGAGCTTGGCAAGCTCTCTCAATCGGACGGGCCGCTTGCCTGTCGTTACCAACCCCGGATTGTTGTAATGGGAGATTAGCTTGGTGAGCTGTCCCACACAAGCAGTGGGCAGCCTCAGCAGCTTTCCAGGGCATTTCCGTTTCCTGTGTAATCGGTTTCCAAATTTCGTTTTTGCCCCTTGGATTTTTTTTTAACTTAATGTCCGGAAAAGAAAAGAACTCCCCTACCTTTCATAAACTAATGCAAAGCGTACCATTAGTGATGTAATTTCCAAAGGTGAGAGGGCGATTTGCTGATTTGAGGCAGATGGGGACATCATCTTGGGGAATTTTAACCCAATTAAGACCAACTCTTAGCAGAAATTTCTAATAATAAAACATTATCTGAAATATTTTGGATAGAAGGCGTGATTAATAGTTCTTCTACCTCTGGATTTCGGGTAAGTGATGGATCCTACAATGATGTCCTTGCACAACCGGCAAAGCCTCGTACAGTTTTACCCCCTGCACTGCACAACTTTGTCATCGCACACACTCTTGTCGTCGCACACACTCTTGTCGTCGCACACACTCTTGTCATCGCACACACTCTTGTCATCGCACACACTCTTGTCATCGCACACACTCTTGTCGTCGCACACACTCTTGTCATCGCACACACTCTTGTCATCGCACTCTTGTCATTGTACACACTTGCCATTGTACACACTTGTCATCGTATGTTCCCGACACTGCGCATTCAGTCACTCCCCTTACTGTTGTACATTTCTTCCATCGCGCCACCTTTCATTCTTGTGCTTGCTCACTGTTGCAGCAAACGACAATGAGCGAAACCACAAGGGCAACCATGCGGGTCGATGCCGCCTCTGTCATCGTCGAGCGTCTCAAAACATATACACGTTCCCCAAACGTTGACGGCAGCTTCCGCGAGCTTTTAGTCTCAGCACGAGAGAAGAAAGATTCTTTGGAAGGAATAATACTTGATAAAGCGCTCATTGATGGCCTTTATGGATATCACCTCACCTTAGTTGTTTGCGAAGGGTTGAGCGCTACTCAGGAATTGACCGAAAAATGCAAGGAGGCGATTAGACTTTTGAGAGCAGCTACCGACGTAGGTCGAATAGCGTCGAAAATAAACGAAGGCATATCCGAATTCTCGAGCCAACGTCGAATGAAAATCTCACTCTCGATAAAGCAACATGAATCAGGAGTATCAAGGCGTAAAGGGAAAAAGGGCCGAAAACGTTCCTGGGACGACTGCCAATTAACCACAATACCAAACTCCCCAAGAATCGAGTCGAATGATGCAACATTCACGGACGAATCGGCTGTCGATGAATATCTCCAGCCCGAGTCGAGCGACGTACAATCGATAATTATAAGTCACCAGCCGGAAGCTGAATCGACCGCCAACGAACAAACCCAGACTAATGACAATGACTCAACAATACCAAGGCAGCAATAGCCCCAGGATCTCGCAGAGATGGCGAGATCAAACGATGAAGATGCGGAGCTAGCGAGTCCGAGGCACCAATAGCCGGAAGCTGGGTCGGTCATCGACGGAGACCGGCCTCGATCTGATGTAGAGCTGGCGTCTCCGGAGCACTAATAGCCACAACATGGGACGGTCAATTGAGACTAGCCTTAGGCCAATGCGGAGATGGAGCTGAATGCTCATGGGGATATGGAGCTGATGACTTACTAATAGTCCCAAGTTGAGTCGATTGATGCTACTGAACAGCTCTATACTGAGATGATTACTGATGTGTTAAATCTCTTAAGCTAATAGCTTGAAGTTATGTAGCCTAGTCCCTATATAGTCGGCAATGGTAGTTTGTATATTATTGCATATTTTTTCTCCAGAGACATATTTGATGCGATATTGTTATATCCTGTACCTGGTGTGTCTATAGTATATCCCGCTGATATAATGTAGCTATGTTATATTATGATTACCTTGCTTGAGATAAAGGTTAATTACCTTGCTGAGTGAATATTTGGAGTATGACTTGAAATATAGCATGGCCAATGATTTATTTATGTGAATGAGATGCGAATATAGCCTGGTTCCCAAATAATGCTCTAGGGCTGTGATTGTGATTGCTTTTGGTCTATTTTCGGAGAGAATATGTTCTGTGAGCTATACTTAATATTCATATTTGAGGGGGATTGTGAAGATATAGATATCCTGGAGATGATTGTCCTATGTGAAACCATAGAGTGGAGTATGTTTAAGATTGCTAGTTTATATTATGATGCTATAGTAATTACTAGAAACTTAGAGCTTGATATTATCTAAGTAGGATGTTATTTTATCCTCTCTTTCTTCCTACTAAACAAAAGAATGGTCTTATTATTTACCACCCCCTCCCTGTTTCTATGTGGAATATGGTCTTTTGGTACTATCTTATTGTTAATAGAGTAGATTAAAATGATATAATCTTTGAAATATACTCTCTGGTTTGCTCCCTTGATAATGATGGGGCATTTCTTGCTATCTGTGAAAAATGTGTCTTTATCTTTTGATAGGTCTTCTCTCTTAAATGACTAGGCTTGATTAGAAGTGGTATAAGGGTTCTAGATAGAAACAAACCATAGTAGACGGCGATTACGCTTGATCTTGAAGTATATAGGTTTTGTTTTGGCTCTAGGGTTTTTATGTGGAAGAGGGGTGTTGGGTAATGATTAGGCTGAAATGCTTGTGTGGTGGAAAAGAGCTTGGCCAGAAAATAGCCTACTATTGATACCAATGCCTAAGAGCACAAATGATAACTTCAGTTGAGATTAAAATGTCCTACTATGAGGTTCTTAAGACCTTAATGGCTTTGTGAAGTAAACAAACCTTGGTCGAAGATAGCTTATGTGATAAATGGCCAGAAAACATTTACTGATTGCACTTTGGCCATGTGGGTCCATGGCCCCGCCCATCGACTGTGGCTTTATTATTCTACTGTGGCTTTATTATTCCACTGTGGCTTTATTGTTCTACTGTGGCGTTTTTGGAATTTATAAGTTGGCTTTGGGCATACTTCCTTATGGTGATAAATATATTTGCGAATCTAAAAACTGTGTTTTGGAATCGAAACCACCTGACGTACCCTAAAATGGCGTTTTAGACCTCGAGGTCCGCCGCGCAGCTCTTTTGAATGACCTTGAAGGCGCCCGAGATCTCTCGAAAACCCAAGGAGCTAAGGATTGCGCTGCGCCAAGGCTCGCACTCCCTTCTACCACGTGCGGCTCAAACCCATGCAAATCACTTTCAATCGTCTTTACAATCAGATGTAAGGTGTCTGGCATATCCTCGCTGGCTGATGCAATGGGTGGCAGCTGTAGCATCTTGTCGCCAACTTCACTTTGAAGGAATCTATCGAGCATGGCGTTGAATGAGGTATACCTTTTAAAAGCATGCTTTGTGAGCAATAGCTCTATGAAGAGAGCTGCTTCCTTGTGCTCATGGTAGCTGGAGCTTTGAAAACAATGATAGGTAAGAGAGGAAGATGAATGGTCTCCTTTGGGAAATCCATAGAAGAGCTCTGCAATTATGACCCCGGCGGAGTAAATATTGACTTGGTTAGTATACTGGCGTGTGGAAACCTCTGGTGCCCGGTAAGGATTAGTACCCATGTTGGCATCCCTTATCGTCTTTTGGTCAGACCTTGCCCTGAAATCGATGATCTTGAACTCAATCTGCCCCGTTTGATCTATGACTATGATATTCTTTGGCTTAAGATCTCTATGTATTATACCCATAGCATAGATTGATTCTAAGGCTTTAAAGATTTTATATAAAAAAATCTTTAAGTTATATATATTAAATTACTAATGCTTATTTGATACTTAGAGAGTAATTCTATTAATTTACTTAAGGAGGATTTTATATAGTGCCTTTTTCTTATTATAGCTAATAACCTCTATAATGGCTTTCTAGGAAGATTATTAGTTCTATACCTTTAAATAAGATTAAATTTATATATTTTAGGCCTTTAAAAGAAAAATTGCTTTAATTTTAGCTTATTTAATACTATAGTAATACTTTATAATATAGTAGTGTGAAATGTCTTAATTTAATATCTAATATATATATCCCCTAGAGCCTTGGCCTTAGGTAAAGTATTATAGGGAGTAATAAGTTGAGCTTGGTGTAGTAAGTGTAAGATACTTGACTAATGGTAATTAACCAACTTTAGTACTTAAAACTTTATTATAAGCCTTTGACTATAAGGTCTTGAAGTTCTGGTAGTTGATCTTAGGATAAGTGAAAATAAGCTTGAGTTATCCTAGGTAGATAGTTATTAAATCTTTGCCTAGGCTTTTATTAGGCCTTAAGTATCTTTTACTCTAAATATAAGTAAAGTAATCTTTATATTTGTTATTTTTTATAAGAGTATTCTTGGTACTTTTATTTTTAAAAGAAAAGTAATTAGGTTATTAAGTTATCTTAAGGGAGAAATAGTAAGTACTTATATTATCTTTATTTGCTAGATCTTTATTTAGTATAAAATTATATTTATTTAGATTATATTTAAATATAAAATCTTTAATAATATTTTTTGGTTAGTATTTTATGAAGATGTAAAGATAAGTTGGAATACTTGGAGAAGGTGGTGGGGAATAATGACTAATATTGCTCCCTATGCTCTATATAGGATCGACGTTAGTATATACTAGGATCTTATTGTTAATAATAAAGTGTTTATAATGGGGATCTAAGTTTATATAATATATGCTTGTATAAATCTTTATGATGGTAATGTTTTGATGGGGTATATTGTAAAATATTGTGTGAAATAGTATAATGTGAAAGTGAATTGTTGTTGGGGGAGCTTGTGGCAATAGATAGAGAAGGGCGCATGTTTGAGGGACTGTTAAGCATTTATATGCATGCATTGTTAAGTGCCCATGTGAGTGTTTGGGTTAATTATAGCTGAGCTTGATAGTAGGTGTGGCTCTTACTGATTGTGCTTACTCCTTGTATAAAAGAATGTGTGTATATTTTGTACTAGATATGTACCTAAGGATCCAGGCTTAAGCTTAGTAATATATATTGGTGGGGTTACATATTGCTCTCCAGATAGGCCGGTTTTTTTTTTCTTTCTTATATAATCCTATTGCCATGGAGCTGACCGAGGACAACGTTCGGCGGCTTGACAATGTTTCCCGTACCCCATCGCCCGCCCTCGAAAAATCGACCGAATGCCAGGTGGAGAACCTGAAGATCATGATTTACACACTCCTCCGCAGCTTCGCGTCTATGGGCGACGAAGGCAAAAGATGCATTGAGGAGGCCGACGTGCACCTTGTTGGGGGGGAAATTGTCTACAGAGGTGATAAGGCAGCTGACCCTACCGACCCGGACTTTTGGCAACAAGTTGTTGATGTACTGAACCCGAAATATCGTCGTCTCGAAACCAATCCCAGCGGATTCTGCGATACTATCCGAACCGATCCAGAGGCCCAGGCGGAACAAAACAAAATAGACGAATATGCTGTACACTATGAAAGGAAGCTAACTGCATGGATTTCATCCTGTCAGGTTATTTGAGCCTCAGGTTTTATTTCATCGCTGACTCGGATCAGGCTCATCCCCCAGCCTTGCGACGATGAATCACGATTGCTCCGAGCAACGACCGAATACGACACGAACCAAGCGCAAGTGTGAGAACAAAATCGAGAGCGTAGACAGTATGGAGCGACAACGACCGAACACGACACGAACCAAGCGCAAGCGTGAGAACGAAATCGAGAGCGTGGACGGTGTGGAGCGACCACGACTCAATATGACACGAACCAAGCGCAAGCGTGAGAACAAAATCGAGAGCGTGGACGGTGTGGAGCGACAACAACCGAACACGACACGAACCAAGCGCAAGCGTGAGAACGAAATCATGAGCGCGGATGGGATGAAGCGACAACGCACGGCTCAGCCTAAGCGCTGCACTGCTCGCAGCAAACTTGCACCCGCTTGTGATACATTGGCTTCTCTGCAAGCCAGTGCCGTACAGAATCGTAATGCTCCACAGCCGTATGGACCGTCGTTGAGGTTAGGGGACTCTGGCACTGTCATATCCCGGGGCAAATCCGATCAACGAAGGAGCAGGAGGCTCGCCAACCTGCCACCGGAAGGCAACCCATTACCCAGTTGATCGCATTAATCCAGGACAGCCCAATGGGCGTAGCAATAAACCGTTCTGGGACTAGATGGGCCAAGAAACTATGATACGCACATAGACGGGGTATCGCACACTTCAACCGTCCAGGCCCGCAACACCGTCTTCAACGAAGGAAAGTGAAGGCCCGCAATCTGATGCCCGGCACAGCCGGCATCACAACTTTAGGTAAGGGCAAGATCAACACGGCAGCAACAGACCTGAAAACACCACTAAAATTAGGGCAGCCGCCGGTCTAGTCATTCTAGCTTCAACAGGGCCGGCGGCAGCAGGCCGATTTCACATCTGCCGGTGGTCGCAACAGCCGTCGGTCACGATGGCCGCGGCAGCTTGCAACAGCAGATATCAGAGACTTCAATAGACCTTCCTAAATTGAAGAAACAAGAGCTCCCAAATGCACCGTTCGTCATAGCTTGTGACACGGGGAGACATAATCAGTTCACGAGGACACGCTGGTCATGGCGTTGGTGTGGGTTGATGGGGATTGTGAGTTAGCCTTGTCAACAAATAGGAACCCCAGATAGTGCACCTGAGTGATTAGCCACTGCAATCGGACGACATGCGGATTGATGGAGCTAAACCCGTTACTATTTTGCTAGGACCCCTTCTATTAAAGGACATGGTGATATCTGCTTAGCGGCACTGCAGGACTTGTACCGTCTGCCCCAGAGAAGCCACTTGATCCTCGCCGCACCGTAAACCACAATGAACCACAATCTTGGTCCTCAATAGGCCATCCAACGTGGATCGCGCGATAGTTCTGATATCTCATAGTCAATAGCTTGTGAAAGCCCCGGCGTTCTGCCGCCAGAAATAAGTGGGAGCCCAAATAATGCACTCTTGCAGTTCCACTGCTGTTGAAATATCTGTTGTTTTTTTGCCGGGTCTTGGATTTTGGTAAATAAATTTCTTAATTTCTTATCCTTAGTTTTTTGCTTCATATTTAACCACGTGTAAGACGTTTGGTTTAGCTTATCTAATATCCATTGAAAGTAAGCTTATAACTCCACTTTATATGGGAACCGTAGACTTTGCTTTGGTCTGATAGTAGTATATTATTTGACTGTATCTTTGGTCATGATTACTTGAGGAATAAAACAAATGTGATCGTAATTAATTCTGAAAGTCACACTTGTATCGGTATTAATGACCAGTATGCGGTCAATCTTGGTGGTAGGATGAAAGCCTTGCTCTATCTAAATTCGATCTTTGTGAAAATATTAGTAATTGGTAGATTTATTGTTAATACTTGGACCTTTGCCTTTGTAGATAATAACACTATTAGTATGGCTGAGCCCTTGAGAAAAGGTAGTGGATTTGATTCTCTTAACCGGGTTCTTTTCTACCTATGTTCTATTGCTAGCTATTGAATTTGCCTATTATATAATTAAATTATTATAATTTGTACTAGGCTGCTATGGAGACTAGAGCTAGATGCTTTGTGTATAATCTATAATATATAAATATCTCTAAATAACTAACTGAAAATTAGGATGGCATAGAAATGGGTAATTCTTAAGTATTTTAATATTTTTTTAATTGATTTCTAAATTAATCTTATCTTGTAAAGTTATATTTAAAATTTAATAGAGATACTTGGTAATAAAGTTATAAAAGTCTTTATTATGAATAAATTGGAAGAGTATAAGCATAATAAACATAAAATAAAGCAATAAATGCTTTCTAATAGAAAGGGATTTATTAGGGACTAACTCAGCTATCATAAATTAAATAGCTTTGCTGATTTTCCCTAAGGGTGCAATAAGCTTATTTGATATTTTTAGATAGTACTAAGTATACTCTATATTGAACTTTAGATTAAAAAATATAAATAAAGTATTAATAATAATGCTTATTGTAATTATAAGAAGACTTTAAACTATAAGAGGCTATATATTAAAGTTATTAAAGTATTATACCTAAGTATTTGAAAGTTATTAAAAGGTATGGATTATCTATAGTAAGTAGGATATTAGATTAATAATGATTATAGAGTCTTTTTGGCTAATAGCCTAGGAGATAATTTGAAGAGTGATATTGAGATGTATTGGTTGTTAAGTTTGACTTAAGTTAATACTGTTGATATTGTAAATATTTGAAATTTCAAAAAGGAGCATTATGTAATACTCTTGAGATCGGCGTAGGGGCAAATATAAGGGGAACTCTATGTCCTAAGTATTACTTTACTAACCATAGCTCTACTAATCATAGCTCTACTAACTATAGCACTACTAACCAAACCATAGTACTACTAACTAAACCACAAACTAACCATAGTACTACTAACCATAGCACCACTAACCACAGCACCACTAACCAAACCACAAACTAACCATAGCACCACTAACCACAGCACCACTAACCACAGCACCACTAACCACAGCACCACTAACCATAGCACCACTAACCATAGCACCATTGACCAAATCATATCCACTGGGCCTAGAGGGGAAAATAGCATTTGTTTGGATATGGCCTAGTCACAAGGATCATTCCATTTGAATAAAGAATTTATTGACTAGCCAGCGGGGAAAGCTATCTGACCAGGGCTTTCGTGTATTCTTTGCTTAATTCTCCATTGCTTATCCATCTAGTTGTGCTTTGCCTCCTGATAATATCATTGATTGACTTAAACTCATTGAGATCCGTCAAATCAACAAAAGTGACGCTGGTACTGTCTGTCTTTGGAGCCGCAAGAGTGAGGTTTGATAGTTCGGCCGTGAGTCCTCTTGTGCGTTTGCTATCCGTGTTAATTACATGGTCGCTTTGTGGCAATCTCTTACCTCGGGCTAATGAGACGAGACATGGCGGTGCAGATTAACTGGGGTGGATTGGTGCTGCAAGGCGTTGAAGAAAAAGAAAGGGGGGAAGCGAGGGGGAGGGGGGTTATGAGGGAAAAGGAAAAAGGATGTCACGAGCTTACTGGGTATCTGATTGGCCTTGCAGCCAAGATGACGGATCAAAGTCATTGCCGGCTGCGGTCGGGCATATCGATACGGCTTGATGCACTTGTCGGTTGCGTATCCTTGTTTAGAATGTCAACCTAACTTTTGTGAGACGGCTTCTATTCATAGGCATAGGTGTCATACTCCTCGAATGATCCTTTGGATTATTTGCTCTGTTTGACCCAGGTATCCTGCAATTATTGCCATAGATTCGGCCAATATAGACTCTGCATTTCTCAGATCTTCTTGTATAGCTTTTATTTGCTGCTGTAAATAAGAAATCTCTATAAAAAGACCTTTGGCTAAGAGATGTTGTTTTTTGATTTTGTTTTAGATTGTGCTGGACATTGTAAAGATAGAGATGGTCTTGATATCTAAATGTTGCTTACTGTCTTTGCTATATTTATACTTTGGTATCGGGAGAAATCGGAGATGATATTACTAATAGGATATATGCGTGATAAAAGATGTATGATAATTTAGGTCTATATAAAATTCATGGCGTCTCCTTTGGCATAGGGGGGCGACTATGAGAAACTATCTCCTTATCCCTTTTTAGCAAATCCTTAGTGTGATACGAAGTCGATGGACCGTGATCCCAAGGCATCTGTAATGTATTAGGACAAAATATATCTGATAGTTCAGATGAAAGTACTAAATGAATTTGCGCCATTATTGCATTCAACCGTTGATTCTCCAAAGTAACTGCATTTATTTGTGTCTCGGATGCTGCAAGCAGAGTTTGTAGTCGAAAAACCTCCATCGAAAGTTGCTGGTTGTTGTTTGTTATTTCTTGATAGGCATTCTGCTAGGCCCGCAGCATGGTCTGATATTCCAAAAGATTGCCGCAGAGTGATGAAAAATCGTTATTCATGGTGAGTTACTGTTTGTCCTGCGCTTGAATTGAGAGTGAGCCAGGTAATCTATATTAATAACCTACCTTGGCACGTGCATGCATTCCTGCGACGTGTTGTTTGTTTCCTGTTTTGCTAACTATACTGACCAATGAAATAAATTAATGATAGGAACTAATGGGGGCGAAACTAGTGTGATTGGATGGGGCATGCTGGCCAATGAAAGAGGTTGAAATGGTAGAGCTAATAGGAGTAAGAGAGATATGATTGGGTAGTTGATTTAGCCAATTAGTAAAGGATGTTGGTTTGTTATGATTGGATCTATCGTGACCAATTAAATAACAAATTTTAGCTGCTTGCTATTGGGTACTGGCGTAAGAGGAAAAACCAGGGATAAGCTTTATTATGATTGGATAATATTAGGAAGAACCAGGGTAGAGTTCCAATTGGTTCACGCTAGTGCACAGCCGCTGGATAATCACACTGCCCTACCCCTGACTACTATTGCCTTTTTATTAATTTCCAAATGCAGAAATAAGTCCTGTCCCCAAATAGGTTACTTAAAGTCTAGTAGTTAAGACAAAAGAAACCACAAAAATGGATTGGATAGATAGGCTATGTGATTTGTTAAGGGACTATGAAGGTGATGTTGAATGGAGATATGAAGTACGCATGGAAGAAGACAAGGGCACCAAAAGAATGCTGGATGATGCTATTTTAGAAGTGGAAAGCGATGTCTCTGAAAAGCTTTAGAGGCTAGAAAACAAGAAAGCAATAATCTAGAAAAGCCTTCTTACTTTTTAATAGGAAGTGCTAAATTATTATAATCGTATTGATGAAAAAGATAGAGAGATTGAACACATTTGAGTCAAACTTACCACCGAAAGGGATTCAAGGATTAAGTCTAATCATAAGATATCCAAAGATATATGCTGGGAAAGGGAGCGTGAGGATATGGATTGGAGAATAAGATTTGGCGATGACCTAGTATATTTTATGCCTGCTTTATAAATTAAACTAATAGAAGAATAGGAAATGTCAATATAGGAAAGACTAGCCAAGAAGCGCTATATGGAATTGCTAATAGTAGAGTTTATTTTGTCTTTATTATTATAGAACTAGAGACTAGCTCTTTAATTTAAATTTATAGAACTTATTTTATTATAATAATACTTAGTATTTGTCCTAGGAAGGTATTAGTTGCTGGGCTTAGTTTGACCTTCCCTTTCTCCTTCTTGTAAAAGAATTTAGCTTAGGTATAATAATATTATATCTCCTTAAAGCTATTTTAAGATATTCTATAGTAAGCTCTAGGTCCTCTTGAATATTGGCTAGTACTATATTAGCTAGATGAATATTATTAGCTTATAATAGATCTACTAGCTATGATTCTTGATATTATAGGCTCTCTTATTGGATCTATTGAGAACTAGATGTCTCTATACTGTAGGAAAGATCCTTGTAGATGATCCAAGGATCTTGAACACGAGAGCCTCTTAGCTCCGCAGTTGGCGCTCTGGTATTTGAAATCCTAGTTCCTTGCCTTAGGTATGGCTGGGATTCCTCCCTGCTGTGTAAAACCTGATCCCTGTGCTGGAATTGATCTTGGTTTTGAATGGGGTTATTAGGCCAATATTGAAGTAGGGGATCTCTGACTAGGCTAGGTATACCTCTAGGGGCTTAAGCCCTCCGCTAAGAGACCTCGGGGGCAAGATGCTGAAGATTTAGACTAGGTTATGGCCAATACTAAACCACAGGAGACTGACACTGAACCACAGGAGACTAACGCTGAACCGCAGGAGACTAATGCTGAACCGCAGGAGCCTGATGCTGAACTGCAGGAGACTAATGCTAAACCGCAGGAGACTAACGCTGAACCACAGGAGACTAATGCTGAACCGCAGGAGTCTAACGCTGAACCGCAGGAGACTAATGCTGAATCGCAGGAGACTAACGCTGAACTGCAGGAGCCTGATGCTGAACCACAGGAGACTGACGCTGAACCGCAGGAGACTAACGCTAAACCGCAGGAGACTGACGTCGATGTCCTGCAGACTTAGCTTTCTATTTAATTTCCTTTAGTTCATGCTCATCCTTTTTCCTTTCAATATTAAGGTCTAGTATATCCGACGATAGTGGGTCTGGTAAATTCCACCATGGCCTTTCCAAATATGCCTTTATATGACTCTTGACCTTATTTTTACCTAAAGCCTTATGGGCATCTGATCTTATATAATAGATATCTTTGCCATTTTTATCCTAAACAAGAATCGAATTCCCCTTTATGCTTATTGATATTGACCATGCAAAGTATATCCTAATAACCACTTTAATATCTTTAAATTGCAATATTTGTATATTCCCGAAGTTTAGCTCCGGAATCTGCTTGTTTTTCTTTTTAAATGCTGCCTAGATCTCGGTATAAATAGTAGCCTTTAATAAAGCGTATCTTAGCCCATCTGGCCCTGGTAGAGCAAATGTATAGGTATTTCCTCTGGTTTTCCCCTGTAGCCATCCCTATGTCAGAGCTCCTGAGTTCTAAGGATCATTGACCTTGTACTATAACTCAGGGAATACTGAGGGAGCTGGGATGAGATTGTCTTGGAATTGAGCTTTTTGGTAGAGATATGGAGGCCGCTGTATAAGGCCGCGCCAATTAATATGAATTCTTTTTTCCTATTTGTGGGGGTTAAAGGGTTTATTGTCGTCGTTATTGTCATTATTGCTTCCACTTGGACCACTTCCCTTATCTTTATAAGGATGAAGAGGAGGCAATCTTCTGCCCCTGCCGCCGCCAGAGCCACTCTGGCGACCACCCCTGGAGCCCCCTCCTTCTCTTCCTCGACGCTGTCCCTCTTCGTGACTATCATTGCCATCATTTCTTCTTATATTCCCTCCTCTGCCTCCGCCTCTGCCTCCTCCTCTTCCTCCTCCCCCGCCTCCGCCCCTGCCTCCGCCCCCGCCTCCTCCTCTTCCTCCTCCTCCTCCTCCTCCTCCTTCTTCTTCTTCTTCTTCTTCTTCTTCTTCTTCTTCTTTTTCTTCTTCTCCTCGTCCTTCGCTAATGTTGCTACCTCCCCTGCTGCCACTACCTCCGCCACTAATTTTGCTATTGTCATTCCTTTCTTGACTATTGCTGCTTCCTCTCTAGCTACTTGAGTTATTGCTTTCTATTTCCGGATGCCTTTCTAAGAAGCCCCGAAACCTTTTTATAGTCTCCTCTTTACTTCTAGAGAGCATAAATCTGCTGATAATCCCCTGTAAACCCCGGAATGTCTCATATTTTACTGTTTTCTCTGCATATAGATTTTCAAAGCCTTGAATCTTCTCTTTATCTGAAATGTTTTTGGTACTCTATAACCTTTTGAAGTCGTTATTAGGGTGCTTAAACACTACTGGAGCAATTCTGTGTAGCTTTATTGCTGGGGAAATATCAAGGTCTAAAATTTCCTTGAGACTTTGTGTGTCTAGCTTAGTGGATTCATCTGAATAGAACTATGTTAGTAGGTCATATTGATTCTTTGCTGGCATTAAATTGAAAGCAGTTTTGAGTCTCTTTAATATTTTGATTTTAAGTGGATTGAAGTCTTCTTTAGACTTAGGTAAGAGCTTTGGTTCTATTATAGGAGGCTTGGATATGGGAGGCTTGGATATGGGAGGCTCGGATATAGGAGGCTCGGATGAATCCTTTGGCTCGGATATAGGAGGCTTAGATGAATCCTTTGGCTTGGATACGGGAGGCTCGGATGAATCCTTTGGCTTGGATATGTGAGGCACTGGTTGCTTTGGTTCTGCAGGGTCTCCTTTGCTCCTAAGGAATGTTTCCCCTATTATTTTTATTATACTCTTGCTCTTTTCTTTGGTTATTGGCTTAATAGTATTTTATGAGCTAGTACTCTATAAGCCGGGAGATATGGGGCAAGGTGGTTCTAGGGTGCTTTCTTGACTTGAGGATTAAATTAAGATAGGATTATCTTTGGTATTGCCTTTTGAGTAGGCTTGCTTATATAATTCTTTAGCTTTATAATAAATATTTTCTGGAGATTTTGTAGACTCTTTACTAGAGAAGAATTCTTTATGGTCATTTTTAAGATATGTATGGAGTATTGTAGTGTCGCCAGGGGTAGCCTTGTTAGCATTCCCTATAATAGAATACATATTATGCTATTTTTCTAAGTCTCTTCTTAGCTTATCCCCGTCTTCCTATTTTTTGGGGTATGTTTCTTTATTAGGAGGCTAGTAGTCTAGCCTTGTCCAAAGCTATATAGCAATAAGGATATCATTGAGGTTGATTTGATTGGTATGTTTATTGTTGCCTTTCTTGAATCTGATGAGCTGGCGTGCTAGGATCTTTGCTTCACTTTTAATAAGTGTTTTGGCATTATCTTGTTACTTGTCTAATGACTTTTGTAGTGCTTTTTCCTGAGACTAGCTTTGAAGATAGTCTACTTTATTACCCTTATGCTCATTCGGGTTAACATTGAGCAGGGCTATCAATTAGAGGTCATTTGCGGTAATTAAACTGCTGTGATTATAATTTGCCTTGTAAAGTCTATAAAACTGTTGTGCTTCTCTGAGAGTTAAGCCTTCCATGATTAAGAGTTATTATTGAAAAAATGAAGATTGAAGAGTGATTTATTATGGTGTAATGTGAAAAGGAACTTAATATATATAATGGTCGTGCCCTTACTATATTGAACCTGGGCCATGGTCTAGCTCCTGGACCTTAAAGATAGCTACGTATTATATAGCTAAAAAGAAATTTTGTTGGATTATGTTTTCTATTTATAGGTTCATATTAATGAAAAAAAGAAAAATACTTGCTGGACTAATATAGATGTTTTTAGAAAATAATTATCAAGCTTGCTTTTTTAGACCATAGATTTTAGTTTATATTTACCTTAAATTTATGCCTCTAATAATTTAAAACCTATCTTACTTATAACTTATTATCCTCCTTTTCTTTATATTGTAACTAAAATGGATTTTTTTTAGAATACTAATAGTGATGGTTCTATTAATGGAGATGGTTACTTGTTCTATGAAAATGATTTTATTGATATTAAGTTGTTAAATGGAATGGGTCCTAGGCCTAATTATTATAATAAATCTATTGAAATAGGTCCCTTATTTGATCCTGACTCTAATATTTGTCCTTTGGAGGATGACTTTATTGAACTTGAGTTCTTAGAGCAAGAGAATTATCTATGGATCCCTAACCTTATACTAAGAAGACTATTAAGAGATATTTATATTAATAATAGCTTACTTAGAGACCATAAAATTCCTAATTATATACCCAATTGGCTATAAGATAGAATTCAAACTATAGAGTCTAGACCTTATTATAGCTTTAGTTGATTATTTATTATATACTTTGCTGATATAGTATGGCAGGCTTTTACTAATGGTCATGACTATATGGGAGTTATAAATATAAAAGATTAAGCTTAGTAATATCTTACTTACCTATATAATAATAATATAGACTATATAGAATAATATTTAAAAGATAAGGGACTTCTAGATTTAATTTTAAAGCTTTGGTTACTTTCAAGATAAGTTTCTAAAATATTAAAGGAATTTCTGTTCTATATATATTAGTATTAGGCTACTTAAGAGTTGCCTGAGCAATTGGCCTGCTGATTATTGATTTTGGATATACTTATTCTTTATCTTTAAGAATTAGGATATTTTTTGGGTGAGCTATTATTTTTTGGCTAAATAGCTTATAAATTAAAATGAGCTGGCTTATCTAAGCTATATGGCTGCTGGTTAGCCTACTTATTTAATAGTACCTACTGAACTGGATATATTTATCTCCTTTATTATCTTAATATGTGGTTTAATATTCTTTATTTTAAAGGTTTAATTAGTCTTTGATTGTAATATTAGGAATTCCTCTTTGGTATGGTGACCTAAGACCTTTGGGCAAGGCTAGTGATCTAGCTTATAGAAGTAAGTTCTTTGTGGATAAGCCTATGTAATATCTCTTATTATTTGCCTAAAGCTTGCTATCTTGCATGCTATAAAAGTTAAGCCTTAATTATTGAGTTAGGGAATAAACTTACTAGTTGTGGCTAGTTCATCTAGCAAGGTAGTTAATATTGAGTTAATTTGCTGGTTAAGGGTAGACCTCTATTCTACTTCTGGCCTATGGGAAACTTGGCAATGCTTTGGAAATTTAGTAATTGCCTGAAGAATTTCCTTTTTATTTTTCATACTTTGAGGTTATAGCTTGTAAATCTAGATATAAAATAAACCCTATTAATCTTATTAGTATGGGAAAGTGATTTCGGATATATTGTACTAAATTAGGGTTAAGCTTAAATATTTGATTGATCTAGGCAGTAGCCTATTGTAGCTGTGAGTTTTTACTCATTGCCTAAATAAGTGTAAGACGTCTTGTTCGATCTAGATGGAGATATGGAAAGAGCTGCTTTATGCTTTATGATTTTAAAGGCAACCACTTTGCTGTATAATCGAACATCCTTCTTTCACTAATTGCAAGGGCAAGTGAAATAACTCCGACAATCTTAATACCCTCTGCGACAAGAAGTACAGAATTAAAATTTTGTAAATCTAGCTTTTGGCTATAGGGCCTAGAAATAGTAATGGAAGTCTTGCTTTGAGATAGAAGTTTTGAGACTATAGGCTAGCTTTCCGCGAGAAAGTTTAGTTGTGATATAGGTTAAGTAATACCCTAAGGTTCTAGGTTTAGTTGGTCCTAATTATATACTATTATAGAATAACTCTAGAAGTATTACTAAAAGGATAAATAAGGCCTAATATAGAAGTATGCGCTAGGGAATACCTACATAGGCTTTTTTAGAGATACTGTGATCAAAGCTGCCCCTATGGACATCTGAATATTGGCCTAACCTATTTGCTGATAGCTCTATTGCTAGGCAATGGACAAAATCCATATTAAAATAACACCTAATAGTAATAACTTGACCAATATACTATTGCTAATAGGCTTTATGAGCCATAAATGCAATAATATTCCACTAATTATCACTGCCATAAGTGCCTTATGAAACCATATAAATGCTATTAGATAGATTCTTTGAATAATTAGCACCGAAGATACTATGAGAAGAAAGAAAAGAGCCATTGACTAAAATATATTAGAATATCTATCTTTAGAGGTAGAGAAGGTGTTTACTAAAAAGCCAAGTGCTGAAGTTGTTGTCTAGGCTTTGTGCTGGGAATGAATAGTACTATGAACTATAATTTCTAAAAAAGCAAGCCTTGATAGTTAGTAATGAAATAGATAATATGATTGAACCTGTAGATTAAAGAAATCGACTAGCACATAAGTCCTATCACCAAAAATAACAATGGTTAGATTGATGATAGCTGCAAGCGCTGCTCTCTGCTCCCTTGGTTCCTAGTTTTTATTTGAATAAGCCATGAAAGCAATATTGAGCCTAAACCAGATAAGCAAGAGAAAGACCAGACTAAATGTGATTCTTTTACTATAGTAGATATATGTAGGCCTAGAAAGACCAGTGATAACGAGCCGAGGAATCTTCTAGGGTTAGAGCAGATAAACTCTTATAAGCCTTCTTATGCCTCTGGCTGGTTACATTGGCACATTGGTCGCGGCAAGTTCATTATTATCATGATTTTCCTTCACTGGTTGCATAGGGTCTGTGTTTTTTCTTTTAGTACTGATCGCTTGCTCCGTGAATAGATCAGTCTTAGTTAACCTCCTTGGTTGTATAGTAAGCTTAGAAATAAAGTAACTAATGTTTTTATGAATTAATAGCTATTCTAGTTAAAACCAATAGGTTATATACTTTTATAATATTATTAAGAGTATTTTTATTTATTAATTACTATATTTTAATTTCTAATTTTAAGATTATTTTGTTTACTAATTAAATTTACTTATAGATTAATTAATAAATAGTAATAATGTCTTAATTAATGGCCTAA
Source organism: Calonectria pteridis (assembly GCA_022837005.1). Lineage (NCBI taxonomy): Eukaryota > Fungi > Ascomycota > Sordariomycetes > Hypocreales > Nectriaceae > Calonectria > Calonectria pteridis. The sequence goes on from JAKZGU010000043.1 coordinate 164,557, forward strand.
GAGGCTAAATTTAGATATTAGCCGCTATTCTAAGATAAAAGGGGATTTAATTAGGGCGCTTGTTAATATAAGACTAAATTTAGAAACTATATATAATTAATTATTAAACTCTAGTAGATCTATTAAAATTATATAGATATACTAAATCTACTAAGAATTTTAAGAAAGCAATAAATACAATTAAGCCTTTTACTAATTATATCTTGAGTTATATGTCTTCCAAGTATGCCAAGCTGTTCTTTTAGTATTAGAACTAATGGTCTATTTAAAAAGGGGAATGTTCTTTTTAATTTATACTCTATGAGAATTGTAATCATAGTTTAATCTAATAATACTATGGCTATGGGCAGTGTTCTTATATATTGCTCTCATAATAAAGACAAGTGGCTATAGGTTTATGAGATGCTTATATTATTGGGTGTAAGACCTTAGGGACCTAATTACTTTGATATTGTTGCTGATAGGCTTGGTGATTGGCCTCTTTGCTTAGGAGCCTTAGCAATTTTACCTTAAATGCTAGGTTCTGAAAGTAGTTATTCTGAGAGTGATACTATAGGAATGATAGTATTTCCTAAATTATGCTTAGAAATATGCTTTATTGAACCATTGATTTTGTTATAGGCATGTAGATTAGAGCTGTGTTTAAATAGTGTGGAATTAAATGAAGTTAATCGGAGGGGTGTTGCTTACTTGGAAATGGTATTATTTAACTTAGTATTATCAGTACTAGAAATTTGTGAAAGTTAGACCAAGGCTAAGACTAAGACTAACCCACTTAGTGGTTAGGATTATAGAGCTCTTTGTTTGTTATATCCTAAAACCTATATCTCTTAATAGATAAACTCTAAATTAGTAGACTATTGAATAATGTAGGTGGAAATCTCTAAGGGTGGGATAAACTATAATGGAAAGCCACTGTAGGATTCTAGAGTAAAGGTTATGGTAATGCTATTTGGGTCATTTAATTGGCATAATGATTTATAGTTTAGTAAAAAGTGAAAGAGAGCCCCTAAGGAAGTTAGGAGGAACCTAGCTAGAAGAAGATCATCTTCTTGCTTAGGTTGAAGGGTAACTTATTTATAAGCTAACTTTATGTAACATTGGAAATATTTTAGAGCTGGCTTTCTAAATTCTTTATATTTATATTTACTCCTTTAGTAGTATCTCTATATTATGTATCTTTTTATCTAAATTTGAGACTTGTTATGTTTCTAAATTATTTAATGACTCTGGCGTAGGCTAGTGACTAAAGTATCTCTGTATAGATAAATTATCTACCAATTCGCGTAATAGTAGAATACTATTGTAAATGGTTTCTTGATGTCTAATTTGGAAAGGACTATTGATTTTAAATTGGAGTTTAGTTTCTAAGGTTATAACTTGAATCCTTATGTAAGTAATAAACTTAGTAAGGGTTTAAGTTTGAGTTTTTTTCTAATTAGAAGAGCTAATATTAAACCAGGCCTAGGCCCCTAAGCCTTTTACATGTAACTTTAATTGCTTTTAGTTTATCTTATGGATAATGGCATTAAGGTAATGGCCTGGCTATAAGTGGTACTTAATTATAAGATAATAATTTATGGGCATAAGTATAAACTCTAGGTAGTCTAAAAGCTCTATATAAAATAATAAGGTGAATAGCCTTCTAGCTATTACCTTAATTTTATCTATATCTTGTTGGATAGTAATGAATAGGCTATATCCCTATATTGCCTTATATTGCTTATTTATCTTTTTCTTTGTATCTATATCTTAATAATAAGAATATAAGAACGGAAAGTGAACTTTCTTTATAGTCCTAGATATGGAATATATGCTATTTTTATTATGTACTTTGATATTAATCTGGCTATTCTTTATTATGAGTGATGGATAAACCTAGTGATTATGTGCTTGCCTTTTTAATTCCTTTGCACATTATTAGGGGGACTAGAGATAGCAAAAGCATCCTATGATGATAGAGGCCACTAGTTTTAATTAGTCTTAATGAATATTTGATTGCCTTAAACAAACCTTGTTCTAATCTAATAGCAAGGTTGAAATACTTCTTAAGGTGACCAAAGAGCAGCCTGCGCAGCTCGAAAAGGAATCTTAATGCTGATGAAATGGATCCTGATAAATAGAGAGCCCAGGGTCTAGTAATCTATGGCTTATCAAGGACCTGCGCAATGGGCTTATTATAAAGCAGATAGTTTAATCCCCTGACGTGCATTAATATTAACAAGCAATAGTTATATATTATATGGTTATAGGATAATTGGTGAATCAGGACTCCCAATAAATAGATATTATAGCCTAGTATACTTTATTTAAAAGCTTTTATAATACCTAGATACCTAGAAATTATGTCACTGGGCTTGTATTGAGATTTATAGATTATTTAATAGAATTTATTAAATATTATTTTATTAGTCTTAGCTAGCTATTTTATTTTATTAAGAATTATCTTTAGTTAATATAGAAAGACTTATTAAGAATGGAATTTTATTAATAGTTAGTAAAATAGTTTATAATATTAGGTTTACTAACTATAGGTAATAGAACTATAGGTATTATATGCTAGGCAAGAGTAAGCTATCTCTATATAATTAAGCTTATTTGGCTGAATTAACTCTCTGATCTGTGCCCTAGAATAGACTGGATCTAGATATCGGATACCTAGGACTTTAAAAACATCTAAACTTCCTATTTAACTATTATAAAATAAGGATATAGTACTTTATAATAATTTATAGAAATTTAAGGTAAAAAAATTAAAACCATGGGCCAAATATGTAGTAGATATTGCAGCTATGCTATTTGAAATTTTTGATAAGTAGTCTTCTTATATTATTAATATTATATTAGTTTGATAATAGCAATTTATGCTATTTGACTAAGAAAGTTTAGTAGTGATAAGCCTTTGAAATAGTTTTTTGTCGTAGATCTAAGTCAAGATTAAGAATATACTAGGATAAGGTTAGATGATCAAAGGTGATGAGAACTTTAGCTACCTAGATAGTAGATATGTGACTGGTTTTAGCCTACTAATTGTATCTATGAGGATAATAATAGTGATGCTTAATGGCAATAAAACTGCTCTATAAAGATGGTTGATTTTATGTTGAGCTTTGTCTGATGGTAAGGACAAATTGTAATTCATGATGAAGGTTGACTCATCAAATCTCTTAAGCTATAAACCGGGAGTTCTTATTTTATTATAAGAGCGACCTTTTACCTTTAATAGGAAATGATGAGTCTTTGGAAATATATTATTAATACTAATTTCTTTATGGAGAAGTGGGTAGTCTTTGCTATTTGCTAAAAGCTATGGAATTATTTTGGATAGATATTTGGTTAGGTTAGAGATATAACTGTAAGGTGCTGACCAAAGGCTTGAGGAAGACTAAGGGGGCAAGAGGCTAATGGCTTCTAATGATTGAGACCCCTAACTATATGCCCTTTACTCCTGACCAAGCCACAACCAAGTTCCTGCTTTTAGAAACTCATTTTGGATCTGGAATTGTAAGGCAGAAAGAGTAAAATAGGTTTGGTCCTGACTAATGAACGATCCTAGGGTCAAATCTGCGAAAAACACGTTGAAGGTGGTCCCAGGAAGTCGGGCGTCCTAGGATCGGGCGTCCTGGGATCGGGATTCAAAAAGCCGCATACTGATCCCAGGGATATGCAGGTCCCAGGGATGGCCGAAAGCAGAGTTTACTGATCCCAGGGATGTGAGCAGGTCACAGGAATCGGCCGAAAACAGGTTCACTGATCCCAGGGATGGGCAGGTCCCAGGAATCGGCCGAAAACGGAGCAGACAAGCGTCCCTCCAAGTGTCATTCCTGGGATTAGGGGATCTCGGGAATAGGGTCAAGAGAAATCAGGTTTTAGGTAGCACCCAACAGGAAACGGTGAGTCTTTGGAAATATGCAATGGACATTGAAACTATCAGAGAAGATACGTAAGGGGACAGAATTATGAGACATGCAAAAGGTCAAATTCACACTAGATAGTCATCCCTTCCTACTGCTTGTCAAGGTGTTCCTCAAGCGCAGCGATTCGATCCTCAAGTTCTCGGATCTGGGTTAGACTAGACATGTGTTCGTTCTCTATCCTTGTTTGGCGTAGTGCTGTCCGCGATGTTGCTGCCCAGGCCTTGTCCAATAACTCCTCACTGACAGAAATATGACCCGTATTTTGTTTGCATACCATCGAAAATGGCAGCCACGGTTGCGGTGTCCACGATTGAGGCTCAGGCAAAGTATGAAGAGAATGATTTGGGGGGGTATGGGCATCTCGTGGGACAGCTCGCGGCGATGCTCGAGAGGCAGCTCGAGAGGCGGCTCGCGGCGATGCTCGAGAGGCAGCTCGCGGCGATGCTCGAGAGGCAGCTCGCGGCGATGCTCGAGATGAGGCCCGCGGCGATGGTCGAGATGAGGCTCGCGGTTGGTTTGAGGGGGGCTGCTCTTCTGTATCCTTCGGGTGCTCAGATTTCTTGACAGGCCCGGAGGGGAGAGCAGTGCGGGACTTGAGGGGTATGGGTGGTGGCCAAGAAGGCTCCGCGGGCTTGCTTTTTGGAGCGATTTGACGATGTTGACTCGGATATTGGGAAGACATTGTCACAGATTGTAGAGTAAAGAGGTGATTTGGAATTTCTCTTGAAGAGAAATCATTTATTTATATAACTAAACAAATAAAAACAGAGCAACATTTACCAAGACCAATTCACCTCCCGCACAGCAGGATGAGTTTGCCGAGAGCACAGAGATAGCCGCCGCCAGGGGCTAAGGATGGATGCGCATGGATCTAATTCCCAGTCGCCGACGTGAACCATGTTGTAATGGTCGTGGTAATCAGGGATGGGCCCTTGCTGGTTGATGTACCAAATGTGGTATAAGCGCTACCGTTTGCCAATGGGGTGGGCCGACTGGCATGAGGGGGGGCGGTCACAGCGCCAGTGCCCACCAATTGAGTGGGCAACGAGCTAGATGAGACTGTCAGGGCGTCAGTGCCAGCCAATGTGCTTGACTCTGTACCTCTCTTAGGCGCTTGCTCCTCCGTAGTATCATCCATCCCAGACGCGGTTGGCGAGGATTCACGACCCATGGAATTCGTCGGATCTGAGGCCAATTGGCTGGTAGTCAGTATTTCTGGGCTGGAAAGATGCCCTGTTTTAGTCGACCCTGGTGTTGTCCAAGTCACCCCTGACGAGCCAGTGTGGGAGATTAGTGTCGTGACTGTGGTTGTTGGTTGGGGTGATATATAACCAATAACCCCAACTGGATAAAGGGATGTGGCATTAAGGTTGGCAGTGCCGTTGGTGATGATGATTCTATAGCAGGTGGCTGTGGTGTTACTTTTGCATTCCCTGTCAAGTGTTAATCCCGATTGATGCATGATTGCATAAGTAGCATACCATGTGATCCAGGCACTTCCATTTGGAGCTCCAAATGGTACCGTGAATTGTGCGATTTCTATGCTAGTATAATTAATTGATTTAAAGGACTAAGTAATTAGAAGGAATATGTTATTGGAAAATTTAAGGGTAGCTTAATACTAGTTACCCTATGGATTTTTGATCCTAGTAGTGATGGTTTTTCCTGTAGTCACTATTAATAGGGGGTCCTAGAGGTAAATCTCTAGACTCCTATTAATAGTAAGGATACTAATTATAAGAAAGAAAAGAAGAATATAGTAAATAATAGATATATTAGTACTTATTATAAGATTAAGAAGCTTCTTATTAGCAAGTATAACTTTGCTTTAAATATTTAGTCTAGGCTCTATCTTAATTTTATTAGAAAATATAAAAAACTTAATTTTATTTTCTAAAAGTAAATATCTATCTTATTTATTTCTTGGTTACTTATAAAGCTTTTACTTAATTATATAGATTATTCTTTATTTTATAAATAATATATTTTCTTTGCCTATTATAGAAAACTACTTCTCTAATGCCTATTAGCTTAACTCTATATTTAATAAGCAAGCCCTTGTAGTTATAAATGATATTTTCCCCTCTCTAGAATAAGATATAAGCTAAGGCATCTTTGCTATAGTAGGTGCCTCTGCTATAGTAGGTGTCCCTGCTATGGTAAGCACCTTAGTATCTATGGTAGGCACTTTAGCATCTATAGTAGGCGCTTTAGCGCCTATAGTAAGTATAACTATAAATATTCTAGGGCTACTAGTAAATATGGCTATAATAGTAATAAATAAGCTAATACCTAAGTAATTTAATTAATCTTATTAATATATAAAGATTAATATAACTTTAGCTATTAAGGAGAGCTTACTATTATTATAAAGTAAATAGCTAAAAATATAGATTAGCTAATCAACTATATAAGTATACTTAAGAAGAAAATAGAAACCTAAGAGATTATTTTTCTTAAGTATACCTAGATAATAATAAAAAGAATAAATAATTATCTCTACTTATTAGATAAGCCCTATAGTAACCTAAGTACTTATACTATATTAAAGTATAGTAAGAAATTAGAATTAAGTCTTAAGGAAGTTAATTAGTATAATAATATCCTAGGATTAGATAAATTTATATAGGGAAGATAAGTTATATACTTAGAAATAGCTTATAAATTAATATATTTACTTATACTCTTATCTTATCTTTAATTCTCTCTTACTTTCTTATTTCTTCCTTTAAATCCCCCTTTACTTATATATAATTTCTCCTACTAATAGATTAAAAAAAATTAAGGCCTTTACCTAAAATATTTTACTTAGGATCTAGTAGAATATCTTAAGATACTCTAATAGCTTAGTAGATTAAGATTAATATACTAAAAGATAAAATCGAATTATTATAAAATAAAACCTACTATATTGCTATTGAAAATAATTAATTACTAGATAAGCTTATGTAAATAGATAAGAAGATTAAGCATAGCTAGGAGATCATTTATATCTAGAAGAAGGTAATAAAAAACCTTATTAATTATATATTTATTATTATAAGTAATTATAATACTAAGATCTACTAAAAGCAAGTAAAGTGGAAGCATAAAAGCCTTAGCAATAATTCAAAGTATACTAATTATAAGTCTTAGTCTAGCTAGAAAATACTAGTTTCTAATTTAAGTACTAACTTACTTTGCTACTTTATGCAATTCTTGGATTCTATAAGCTAATTCTTAGCATAGCAAAGCTATAATGATTTCAGCTAATTATCAATGCTACACAAGTATATACAATTATCTAGCCCTTGGTAGCATAGTGTATATAATAGTGTAAAGACGTGTTCATCCCTTTCATTGCCTTGCAGGTAATGCTACTTACTAAAAACCCAAGGGTTTAGTACTAAGCCACTATTATACATAAGTATTAAAAAATTTCTTAATAATAAGATAATATAATATTAAGGTCTCATAGGCTAGTATTAGGTAGTTCCAATTGGTTAACAAAAGTCCCTTAGCTAAAAACTCTATCTATAAAGCTCTATAATTATTAGCCAATAATTAGTATTTAGAGGCTTACCTTTAAAGCAAACTTAAAGGACTAATATAGGGTTTTTTATTTTCTCCTTTTTATTTCTAGGAAAGGACTTAGTTTTCTTTATTATAAAATCTAATTTTATAATCTTACTTTAATATTTTTATAAAATTAATATTAAATTTTATGGGCTAGGATTTAAATAATTTACTAGTATATTATCTAGCTTACTATATTAGCCATATATCCCTAGTATAATTCTCCTTTCCTAAAAACTATAGTCTAGTATTTTGTATCTTTCTTAGGTATTATCTATGTCCCTATATCAAATTTAGCCTTTGTAGCTAAGGTAAGAGAGAGGTTCTATAATAAAAAATAAACCAGTTATCTTAGCCAACTATTTAATAGAATTATAATTAACTATTAGGATTATAACTATTAGATTAATGGCTATATTAATAATTTAGATCTTAAGATAGTCCTAGATAAAGTTAATAGGTTTCTAGCCCTACGCCAAAATAATGCTACTAAGGTATATCTTAATCTTATGTCCTATATTATTAGATATACCTAGGGTTAATACTATATTAAAGCTATAAAGAAAATTAACTATTGGTTATAGTGGACTATTTAGATCTTTTATATAGATCTATCTAAACTCTCTATAAGCAAAAAAGTATAAAAGCAGATCGACTAATATTAATATAAGTAGCCATATATAGATAGGCATATCTATACTAAGCTAAGAGAGTATAATAAGGGTAGTCTGATTTTTTTTAAATAGTATATAAGATTGAGTAATAATAAAAGACAAGTGCTTAAAGTAATTAACAAATATCTAAGTATAGTAGGTAGATTAGATGGGCTAATTGACTTCCTATATGTAATTAATAGGTTATATTTGGGAAGTTATTATAAGTATTTAGCCTAGTATCTTATAGATAAGTTTGCTATATACCTAGACTATATATACTTGACTTGGGCTAGTTTTATAGCTAGTGACCTTGTAATATAAAGATATTTATACCTAAATACATTAAGATTGCTAGAGGGCCGTACACCTATAGTCAATTAGTCAGATTATAAGCAAATCTAAGCCTCTTTTAAAACTTAGTAAGTATTTTAGGGATACCTAGAAATACAAAAAAACATTCTAGGGATACCAAATATAATCCCTAGCCTTTAATCCTTCTAAGCTAATATACTATACCTTGGCATTACTGCCAAGATTATATAGATATACTTAATACCAAATAAGATAAAAAGTTTAATTAAAACTAATAATACTAAGAAAATACTTAGATTAGTAATAAGGGACTACTAGACTCCTATTTAGCTATGGATTAAGATTAAGAAAGATATATTTTAAGTAGTCTAAAGTAAGCCTTATTTTGATCTCTTATATAATAGATTAATACTTACTGCTCTTTAATAATTCCCTTACTTAAGTAACTATAGGCCAAAGTTAGAGTATAGTAAAGTAATACTAGACTAGTAATATGATCCCAGCTGTATTTTACTTTTTCAGAGATGAGCAATCTTGCTTAGATTTTGAAATGATTTTATTAAAGAGGGTGCCATAAATTGCCTTTTACCTTTCACATTAAAATGCTCAATAAAACCTAATAATGGATCAAATAGATACATTGTTATGTTGGAGGATATATTAGAGCCTGATTTTAACGAGTTAGCATTTTTTAGCTGTGTCGAATGTCGATAGGGTCGACCATTTGCTTGCGTATTTCCTTTGGTACAGAAAGTAGCCTTCCTGCCGCGACTCTTTAACAATCCTATAATAGGAATTAGTACTATATTTATTCTAAGGGATCTAGTGTAATCTTTTCTTAGGCCATGTGCCTTCAGATATGATGATTTATATCATTATGTGCAAATTCTTGAACAACCAATAACCGCCGAATTACCAACCATAAGCTACAGGAGCGCAAGCCAGGGACTAATGGGTGCGGCTATTGATCAAGAAATGATCAACTTATGTAATGCCGAAGACACTGACATGGAAAATATGGATCAGATTGCTGCACGTAGGACTGGTTTAGTAAAATACGCCTAAGGCAGAGATGCTATGAGGATGGATATTAATTCCTTTTATTATATGGCTAGTAATAAGGACATTATTATGTAAGATGGGGACCAAGACTAATTATTTCATAACGGCTCTATTAGCAAGGTATTTGCAAGTTTAGGCATCAAAACTCTTAATTAATAGAGCAAGTTAACTATTAATAATCTAAGTCTATTGCCTAGCTCTATACTAGCCCTAGCAACTATACCTAGCACCATCTAATTAGAAACTAAAAATGAAACACAATACCCTTATTTAATTTATAGCTTTGCCCTCTCTTGATCTATAGTGCCCACCCCTTCTCTCTATATTAGTAGCATTTTAATTAGGGGCTCTGCCTTCCCCCAATCAATAGTGCCAAGCCCTACTAATACTCTTCCTTATGGTTGGTCAAATAAATCAAAGCAAGCTTAGTCTACTATCTCTAGCCTAGCTACTTAATTAAGGCTTCCTAGTTATTTAGCAAGCCTCTGCTATTAGAGGCCCTAGAAGGGGCAGTAGTAATAAGAAAAAAGAAGGCCTCTATAGTCTTATAAGAGTATATTAGTATTACTAGCTCCCTCTATATACTCTACCTTACCACTAGCTCAATGTAAAAGCAGTACTTAAGATAGAGATAGTATATTTTTATTTTTAACCTCTAGATTGATACTCCTAATACCCCTATAGTAATCATGTATCTTATTAAGCAAGGGTAAATAAAGCCAAATTAATTCATAGTAATTCATCTTACCATATAGCAAAATCATCTTACTAAATACTATCCTATTATTATTAAGCTTACTACCTTAATCTACTTATCCTATACTATAATTAATATATAAAATATAAAGACTTTTATTAAATTAGTAAGGATTTTTAGATAGTAATAATAGTTTAATTATAATTAGTCTTTAGTAAATAAGTAAATTATTTAAGTATATAATAGCACTAAAGAGCCTCTATTTAAGGCCTTATAATATTTACTAATTATATTTGCTAAATACTAACTAAGAGAAATAATCTAATTATATAATAATAATCTTTTTAGCTAATGAGAATAAGTATTTCTATTAACTAATAATAATCTTTAGCTAATTAAATAAAAAATAGCTATTAGCTAATTATATAACTTTATGGTCTTAGTTAATTAAATAAATTACCTATTAAAGCTAATTATATTTCTTGGCTAATTATATGATAATTAGGTATTAATTAATTAAATAAAAAATCTAGATTAGCTAATTATATATCTTGGCCAATTAAAGTTAAAGTCTAGCTCTGCGTCAGGCAAGGGCATAGAGTGGTTCAGCCCAGCCCCCTACCCTATAGCATATGGCATAATTGAGCTGTCCCTTTGATTGGGTCCTTAATAATTACTAATTATTCCCTTAGAATTGAAATAGACTAAATTATAAGAAATAAAATTCAATCCCTCATCTTATATATGGTGGGGAAAAAATTAACACTTTAGGTCTTAATCTTATCTTTATATTTTAGCATATATGAGAATATGGTCTTGCCTTTTTGTCTATATAAAGCCCAAAAAATATTAGCATATTGACTAATAGAACCTAGTTTGCTATCACTACTATGGCACTTATTATTAGTGTAGCCACAGCCCTAGCTCCCTTATGGTACAAGATTTTATATATATTGAATTTTAAAGGAGGAGATAGTGGTGTCTAGAACTATTATGATAGATATCCTAGCTAGATAGGTTTATTTATACTTTATTAGTAAGTACTTTATAATATATAAAACTTAATAATTGCTATATAATTTAAACCCTTATCTATTAAATTAGAGACTATATATTATAGTCTAATTAAAAAGTATTTTATAAGAAGGTATAATAGTGAATATAAAAGACAATATATTTCCTTTTTTTTCTCCCTAATTATAATTATGAAACAAAATAATAAGGATCTTATCTCTTACTATAATATTTTCTTTCTCTTAATTATGCTTATCTTAGACTACCTCTTAATATAAGCCTATTAATACTAGGATACTATAAAAGCGCCTTAATAGTAGTAGTAATAATTAAATAGCAAATGTCTATCTATTTATACAAATTTAGTATAGCTAATAATTATAGGTATACTTTTATAGTAATAAAAATTAGGGATTTTCCTATTTTATTTATTTACTAAAGCTTAACTATATATACTATAAGATAGTAAAGCTTTTAGATTATATAAGATTACTTTTTATTAATATTAGAATTATTTATTACTTAGCTATATAAAGTATAATTATTCTTGGGTATAATTAATAATATTAATAATTAGAAAAGCTTTAATACTAAATACCTAATAGAATATAACCCTTTTAAATTCTTTACCTAGCCAAAGGTTCAGGGAGGGTAGCTAGACCTATTTCACTAGGTTAGGGCCTATAGTACTGTTGGTTATATAATTATATATTTTACTTGTGCTTAATATACTGTATATACAGCATAAAATATAATAAATCAAATCTATTCTTCTTATATTATTTATCTATTAGACTATAGGGTATTAGTAAGTAAATTTAATTCTTTTTTTTTTTTTTAAAAAAAAGGTAATATATACTTTTTACTACTTAAAATAGAGAGTATAGTATTTAAATATCTCTTTTATAAGAATAATATAAAAGAGCATAATAATAATCACAAGTATAATAAGAAACTTAATCATGATAAGAAAGGCTATAGTAGAAGACATAAGTTGGCTTCTACTAAAGATCAAATAGCTCATTATATTATCATTTGTTGGATAATATATCAAGATTTATAAGGTCATAGGGATAATATAGGGGTCTAATTATGCTTATATATAATTTTAAGTCTAGCTAATATGCTCTAGGACTCCTATAATTAGTACCTAAGGATAATCTTATAATTAGTAAAACTTATAATATATATATTATAAGTATTATCTATATATCTAATGATTAGACAAGTATATCCTCCTTAAGAATTATATTATAAGTCAAAAGCAAAGAAGTAATTTCTATATAATCTTTAATAATTATAAAGAAAAGGGGTATTTTATTAAATAACCCTTTACTATATAGGCTAGCTCTAAGCTTTAAAAGGAGTTCTATGTAAGCAATATTTCTATATATTACTATAAGTTGTAGTAGAGTGCTATTACCTTTGGCGCTATTAACTAAAGTCGTATAATTATGTTGATTTATGCTGTAAATGTAAGATAATTGAACTAATGGTAGTGCACATTTACCTATTAAAAGTTACATTAGTTTAAGGCTATTTTCTTTCATCTCTTTTAATGTAGAAGCTAGAATATATAAAGCTGTATTTCCAAATTGATCTATCTTTAGAAGATCTACTCTAGCCTTTAAAATCCTCTTAATAATCTTATATTTTTTTTGCTAGAATTAAGATAAATATGTATATAGAAGAAAGTAAAATACTCTATCTCCTATCTAGCTAGGAATCATAGGGTTCTAGTCTAAGATAGGGTTCTTAAATAATGCTTATATTATTCTAGTACTATGGAGGCATACTTTATATATTGCCTAAGTATTATTAAGATAAGTAAAGGCCTTAGCCTTAGCTAGAATATGGGTCTGGGATATATTGCCTGAGAGGATTATGTATGTTGGCATTTTAAAAGGAATCTCAAGATCATATAGGGTTAATTGGCTACTAGTAGATAACCATAATCCTTTAAGATTAGCTTTCTCTAGCTCTAGAATAGTAATAGGTATGGAAAGCAAGGTACTATTTGATAAGGGAGCTATAGTATAGTTAGTATTTTTTTCTTTTTTTTTTTTGGCCTTATTACTAATAATAGAATCTTTAGGGAACTTTATATTCATGGATATAGCTACTATCTAGTGATCAGTTTATTATATTCTAATACTCTTACTAATTATATTGCCCTAGATAAGGCTAATTAGATATAGGGGCTTTTTAAACTCTTATTAGGTAGCTATTAGGCCAATTAAAAATTTATATCTACCTAAGCTAATTAAACAAAAGGTTAAGCTTCTTTAATTTATTATAGTTTCCCTTTTTTGCTTCCCCTTGCTAAAAGTGTTTAAGGTAATATAAGGTAATATAGATTCTACTTTCTATTATATAAAAATGATATTAAGAATTTACTATAACTATGCCGCTGACCTATGCTATTTATCTTAAGCATGATCCTAAAACCTTATTAAGTAATATTATAATAGGTTATAATTGCTTAGGTAAATATCCTAGTAGAGGTAAGTCCTATAATCCTAAAATATAAAATTTAAAGGAATAATAGAATATAGTATATCTTCTAGCTTATCTGATCGAACCTATTCTATACTTGCTTCCGTAATTCGGCCACCTGAATAAGTTATCTCATTATTATATCAATAAGCATATATGCTCTAAGCCATGGAAACAAAGCGAGATTTATCTGCCGCCGCTTTATCGCAGACTCCATAATAAATAATACTTGCTATCCATATACTCCCTTATGTTTAATTATATCCCTTATGATCGTCCGACTGTTTAGAATTCTTAAAAAACCATAAAGCAAAGCATAGGGTACTCTAAATATAACCAAAGTATATATGGAAAATTTATTAGTTAGTCTAGTATTAGTAGGAAGCCTTTGGTTCCTAGTAACTTATAATATATTAAATATAAAAAGAATAAGTATGGACTATATTCTTGTTCTTTTGATAGTAAAGAGTATATTTGGTTGAGTATGTTCTAGAGATATCTAGATAACCATGTAAAAGGTAATCTAAGATAATAGCTATTAAATATTTTATTTTAATATTTTACTTTATACTATCTTATAGAAAGTTTACTATTATGTCCTAATGCTGAGTAATAAGTAGGCTTTGTTTTTTAAGCTTGTATTTTAGCCTATGATATTATTATCTATAGACTTTGAACTTTATTTTAATATACTAAATAATTTCTAATTTTTTTGCCCTTAACCTTTTGATCTTATTCTTGAGGAGATCTTGTCTTATATCTTTTATTTTGTTGATGGATTATATTGCGCGGAATGATGACCCTATCTCCTAATATAGCTCCATTAGTGGCCTAATTGAAAGTTTACTGAGATATTTCTTAAAGAGATATTTCTTTTCTAGGACGACTTTCTATCTATATTGGTTGTTATTTCTAGTTATTAAATGGATATCTCCTGGGCTAATTTCTAAATTTAAAGCCTTATCTATTATATTAAAATTAGAAAAGGTAGGTTAGCTTTTGACTTACTAATATATTGTGTAAGTTGCTGTCTGTACTTTATTTGCTATTGAGCTTGGTCTAAATTATTTGCTTGTGCTATTTTGATGTTAATTTTCTTTCTTTTTTGCCTTTATGAAAGTTGAAGCTTAATAAAGACATTTTAATAACTTGGTCAGAGAATTAGCTAGAAATTGGATTTCTATTTTGTGAATTTTGGTCTGGTAATTCTAATTCTATTAACTAGAATCTTAATCCTAAGCATATAAACCTAATTGGCTATAAGGCACCATTAGCGGCTATTTGCTTTGGTGTGTTTGGCGGCAAGCCTCATGCACACACCCCGTGTGGCTGATATCATCTCAAAGCTGATTTGATGCCGAGTTGGCTACTAATCTTGATAATAGAATTCAATGTAGAGCATCCATGAGAGCAATGGAGAAGGCAATCTCTCGTGCCTTAGGGTATAGTAATACCGGGCACTCTGAACGCTTTGAGGGACTTGGCAACCACACAGGGAGAGCAGTAGCGGCTGCTGCTGAAGGCGCTGCCGCTAGCCTTTGGGCCATGAAAGGCGCTGACAAGGCCGGGGCCGACAAGGCTTAGCTGGGCAAAGTAATTATGACCTTTCCTGGACTCTTAATTTTCATTAATGGGCATTTCATTACTCTAGCCCAGGAGAGAAGCTGATTTGATGTAACCTCAATCTGGCACCGCCTTCACTGACTACGAACACCTATGGCTGCTTCTAATACTGGGACTATATGGGACCAAGGGTGATAGCTCTGCTCCGATGACTAGAGATAGTAATTGACCTAGCGACCAGACGAGCAAGACTGCAACCGGCCCTGAAACACTATAATCAATAAGAAATAATACTAGCCTATTAATTTGCCGGGTCTTGATTGTTATGCCAGCTGAATCTTATGACCGCGACACAGGCGGCGGCCTGCTAGATAATTATAACATTCGAAAGGCGTGTTATCTATGACACGATCTACCTAAGATGATCTAAAAGTCTTTGAATGAAAATGGGCTAATATACTAAAGAAGCCTATCGTGATAGAGATTTAAAAGATTCTGCTCTTTCTTCTCTCGATCAAGAAGGTCATGTATTTTAATGGAAGCAAACTCTGCCGAAAACTGATCTACTATCCATGCTACCCCAAGTTTAAAGGAATCCCTACTAATTTTGGCAAAATCTCTGTAATTCAATACTCTAAAAGGCTCTAAAAGAAGCAGAGTTTTAGTTAAAATATTACCTAAACTTAGGAACTGTTTTTGAATTGTTAATTGCTCCATTGCGGTGTATATTACTGCTGATGTTTCTAGTTTAAGTTAGATCTGGGCAATAAGGAAAATGAAATGATATCTTATTTTCCAAAGATTTGTATTTGCTTGGAATTATTTTTAAAATAGCTGACCACTGATGGATTATTTGATGCCGTTAATTGAGGTAAATGTATTTGAGGTGGTTGTATACTAAATCTTATAATACTTAGGGGTTACTAGTGTTAATAATTTTATAAATATAGATAAAATTCCTATAAAGTGATGTGCAATAAGAACCTATGGTATGGTTATGTTTCTTATAATTACTTAAAGATCTACTAGGTAAAAATTGTGGAATGACCTTATGTGCAAGACCTCTTGTTCTTAAGAGACTATATGTAGCCACCTTGCTGCTTTCCTAGGGAAGATTTAGTACCTATTTACTCTAGCCGTGCTTAATATCTAGATGTAACTAGAGGCGGAAATTACAAGTAAATGCTTTATAATAAGTATAAATAATGGAACTTTGGGTGAAAGTAAAAGTATTGATCGGCAGGGGTGGCTAGCTCTGGTGGCTCTGGTGGCTCTGGATCTAGTAGCTTGGGTGGCTTGGTTGACTTGACTAGTATGTGCTCTGTTAAAGACTTATTAATCTTTGTTAGTGATTCTTTTGTGATTACTTACTTGTAATCCTGCGAAAACATAGACTAGCCCTTTCTAATAGTCAATAGCTTTATTCTAGATAGCGCCAACCATGGAAATAAACTGCTCCTTTAATAGCTTTTTCTTAACTATATTCTTAACTAGGGGAGTAGTGGCCAATAGATAACTAGCTTCTATAAAGAAACTAAGCCCTATGTGCAAGAGGCAAAACCCTAATAGTATGATTAGTAATCTAGCTATATCCACTAGTCCATATAATCTATTTATCTTTATTAACCTAGAAAGAAATTTAGAAGTATATATAAAATAAAGGCTATAAGAAAGCTATTCTTGTTCTTATTTTGCCTTAAATACTTTGCCTTTTTGGTAATTCTTAAAGAGGTTCTAAATATATATATTAACTTTGAAATTATTACTAAGTATATTAAAGCTAAAGATAATTATAAGAAAGGTAAGGGCCTAGTTTCTATATAGTGCCTAAAGAAGCATTAATTTTAAAAAGGATGCTTATATAGCCTAGGCATAGTCTTTCTAAGAAAAGCTATAGTGCCCAACTTGATAGTACTTTCCTACTATCTTAAGCCTAGTAAGCTTAGTAGAAATAGTAGAATTTTTGAATTCCTTTATAGCCTTTTGTGCTAGAAGAGGAGAATAAAAGGCTAGACTTTTTTAGATAGCCTGGAGGATAGGTGGGGTTTGCTCTAGGAGTAATTTGATAAGTTGTTTATTTATCTAGCAATAGATAATACTATAAACCATTGGGCTTAGTATATTATTTGAAACTAGTTGAATAGTAATATCTATAATTTCTTTAAATGTTGAGATTTCTTTATATCTATTTATAGCCCTTAATAGTAATAGAGGATTATATAATTCTATTATTAACCATTTTTCTTATTAGTTAATTATAAGATCCAGGCAGTCTATTAGGTAATGAGTATATTTAGCCGCTTTTCTTGATCTAAAGGCGCCCAAAGCTGTCTCATCTAGATCACTTTGACTATTGCTATTGTTGTAATCTGTACCGCGGTCTGTGCGCCCATCTAGATCATTTGTCTTGCTATCTATGTCCTTATCTAGATTATCTATCTTATGGTCTATATTATAGTCTAGATTGCCTATGTGGTCGGCTAGATCGTCTATCTTATGGTTTACATCCCTATCTGGATTGTCTATCTCGTTGTCTGCATTGTAGTCTAGATCATCTTTATTGCCGGCTAGATTGTCTTTGTTGTTGGCTAGATTGTCTTTGTTGTTGACTAGACTGTCTTTATTGTTGGCTAGATTGTCTTTATTGTTATCTAGGTCATTGGTTATATCTTTTAGGTTATTAGATGCTTTGCTGGGATAAATAGCTCTTTGTGAAGTTATGTTGCTGTCTATATAATAAGGCCATTTATGAGTTGATTCTCTATCTAATGGAATAGTATTGCTAAAATGTATTAGCTACCCTAAGTTAGATTATTATATAGAAATAAAGCTTATAATGCCCTCTTTTCTCCCTGAGAGGTGGATTAAGGCTGATTAATAGCGTTTGTCTTGAATGGAGATGTTATTTAGAGAAATGTGTTAGCAAATAAGAACTTGTAATATATATGAATTTATTGTGAAAATAATGAGGTTAAGATAGAAGGGTAATTATAATAATTTAGGTGTTGGAGTAGAGGGCTATTATTAGTTATATTGAATTGTAGAGTGGGGGGGGGGGGGGGGGGGTGTATATTATTAACCAAAAATCACTACCCAAAAGCTACTACCTAAAAATTACTACCCAAAAATCACTACCTAAAAATTACTACCCAAAAATCACTACCTAAAAATTACTATCTAAAAATCACTACCCAAAAATCACTACCTAAAAATCACTACCCAAAAATCATTACCCAAAAATCACTACCCAAAAGTCACTACCTAAGAATTGCTACCCAAGCCTTTTGCTGATAAACCAAAACATTGACAGGCGCCGTTACGTTGACGGAATTCAAGCGTCTGGTTGATCTCAGGGAAAACAGTTATCTTTTCCAACAATTGATCGTGGTGGCATAACCCGTTGAATGTCACGTAACCGATCTTGCCAAGTTTAATAGCGAAAATGTCTCCTATTTGGATTAGGTATACCACATAATATTCTATAAGATGATATACAAAACAGATAACTCGGCTAGGTTTGATGGAAAATTTGGCTTTAATCTTATGGCCCTGATAATTTGTGATTAGTGGGTTAATAAGTTTCAAGGAATTATTATATAAGTGTATTTCTAAATCTTGATGGTCTTATATTAGAGCCTGGTGCTAAGTTATTAGGTTGAAATTGATTATCTTATAGCTAGAGAGCTTATTGAAAGGCATAATCAATACCTATTGCTTGAGCAGATCATCGGCACTAGACTGAAAAGAAACATACTAGGGGCCTTAAGTCGCCCAGTTTGTATTAAGTACTATAAAACTAACTCTAACTATTATATTATTATAAAATATAATATTCTAGAGGCACAAAGTAATTCCTCTTTAGTATACCTAAGCTTTTACTTATTCTACTTTCTAATGAAACTTAATAGAGGCAAAGTAGGCGCTAGTGCTATAAAGGGTCCCTTTCCAAAGAATACTTTGTAGCTTTTATAACTAAATTTTACTAGAATATATTAAAGTTTATTAATATAGAAAAAAAAAGAAATTAAATATATATTGTATATTAAATGAATTTGGCTTTTTGATTTGTTATTTATTTATTCTTGCTAGAAGGAGGAACTTTTATTATATTCCTGATGGTCTAAAGAAGCCTTGTTAGGTAAGGATGCATAGAATAACATTAATGACCGTCAAAAAAGACCATATTATTAGGATAATATGTATATTAGCCCCTATGTACTAGTCGGTATTAAAGGATCTAGATCAAGGGTTCTATTGAAGATAGAGAGTTGAGATGATGGGATGAAGTGAAGGTATAGGTATATTAGACTAGGTATTTCTATAGTGATTTTATTAAGCATCTAGACCCTTTACTAAGAAATAACACTAACTAAACCAATATGCACTAGCAATCACACTTAACACTAACTAGCTTGCCTATGCTAACCGTTCTTAGTCAACCTGAGGGTGAAATCCACTATCTGTCCTTGAAATATATTAATATAATCCTAAAATGCACCGCGTTTTCGCAGCTTTTCCCGAAAATCATCTAACTATTGCTGAGTTGGAGGATCTATTGTATTTAGTTTCTGCTAGACATGAGGTTGGTGTATTATACCTCTTGTTTTATTTGCATTAGAAGGAAAAACATAGTAGGTTAATTCTTGTGTAATATAATAGAATATGATTATATTATAGTCTTGGATTCCTTTTGCTATGGTATTTTATATATTTATTTGTAATATAATTAGCTATGATATATATGATTCTATAAACTTATAAGTGCTAGATATTCCCTTGTTAACTTACTTGGTTCCTTAGTTATATGGGCTAACTATGCCTCTATTACTGGATTAAATGATTCCTATATTTCTGATGGAGATGTTAGGACTTTAATTTCCCCCTTTTTGGTAAGGTTAATATAGAAACTACTAAAATTATTCTCTAAGAGTACTATAGTATTGATTATTAGTAATTCTCTTATTAAAAATTTCTTAGAATCTAAGTATTTATAAAGAAGATTACTTAAGAGTTTATAATTAGATTTTAGTATGTTTTTAATAATATAGGTTGCTAATTTATGTTTCTTGGTTATTAATAATAAGACCTTATCTAAATGATGGAATAGATAGTATTTAGGGGATATAAAGTTCATATTGTATGCCTTCTCTTGCAAGGATATTATAAAGGGGCCTAGGGAAGGGGCTTAAAGAATAGGGAGTCTAAAGAAAAGCCTTTCCCTTTTATTTGTATTAGAAGCTAAAGCTTTAGGGTGGCTGATTACTAAGTCCTAAGACTTTTGAGGTAAGAGGGGATTAAGTGATAATCTCCCCCATTTAATAGATATAGCTAGAAGCTAGTGTGTCTTCTATGAGCTACAATGTAACCTATAGATGCCTAATTGCTCATTTATCTCTTAGCATTTGTGTTAATCTTATTAGTTTATTTACCTAATCTTTCTTGCATCTGGCCATATAATAGTATAAGTGATATAAAATTTCTGGTGGGATATTCTCTAGTGAAAATATAATATTAGGCATACTGGAGGCTAAATTAGACTAGATTATCTCATGGGATGCTATATTGTACTCTATAATGAATATATTGCTGGCTTTATTATTAGTTAATCTGAGGGGGCTTAGCTTTAATTTCTATATTTAATAGTTAATTATGATGGAAATTAGATTAAAGCCTTGTTTTTTGAGTAAATATGTAAAAATACTGGCACTATATTGAACTTGGAATTCTATATAAATAGTAGGCGAGGATGGAGATATTAAGGGCTTAGGGGCCACCCTAAAGATTCGTAAGATATAGGCCCCTATGCTGCTATACTTAGCAAGGTTCTTGATTTATAAATATAAAATCTTATCTCATTTGATATTAGCTATGTTATAATAAAAGTTCAATGAAAAACGGCAAGTATAATAAGGCAATCAGCTGCCTTTGCTGGGAAGGGCATTATTTATGTTATTTAATTATCTAGGCAAAGGCTAATTATTTACTACCCCCTTTGCTATCTTGGTTTTAGTTATACTAATAACTTTGCTAAGTTAGTTCTTATTATTTAATAGTATGATAATAGTAATAATAAAAAGAAAAGAACTATGAACTAGATTTTGGAATTTAGGATATAAGTGGAGATCCTTCTTAAAATAGATAGATTCCAAGTTTGTCCATTTTAGGAAAGGTAGTGGGGTACTTGGTTCAGTCTTAATACGACCTTAAAGCTCTTGCCTTCTTTTACTATTATTAGTATTCCTAAGAAGAATACAAACTAGTCACTAATGGCTTAAGTATAGCTTAATGAAACCTCTAAGCTGAAATTTTAAGTCTAATCCCTTGAAATGTAAATTAGGCATTGTGATGCTTATGTGTGGTCTCTGGAAGCATAGGTTAAGTCTCTTGAAGATGAACTCTAGAGCTATTGGGAGAGCTATTAGGCTATTAGTAAATTTCTTATAGCGTAATAAGTCTACTAATCTTCTCTAAAGAGGTCTTCTTAGAACTTAGATGCTGAGAATATACTTATAAAAAAAAAAAAAAGGCCTAATTATAGTGAGACTCTTATTGCTATTATAATTTAATTTATATATATTAATTTTATGCTTAATTAATGGCAAATAGAGTAAATCCCATAAATTAATATGGCTTAGTTAATAAAAAGGGAATTTTATAGCTTAGATAATTTAAATATTTTTAAGTTCTTATTAATAATTTAGTTTATAGATTCCATAATAGGGCATAGTATTACTAAATATTCTTTGGACTAAGGTCTTCTTTTTATAATAAACCAAGTCCTTATACTTTTGAAGAGATTTTATAGTTTAGAAAGCTTTTTAAAGCTTTTATTTTTTGCCTTTTATGATCTTTATGAATTAGAAGGAGGAGAGTATATTAAGGAATATTTATAGGCATTTCTTAATATGCTCTAGGGGAATAAAAAGATATATAGTAGTAAATGGATAGTGAGATTATGAATAGGTATTTATAATATAATTTGTACTTTTGAGTATCTATTTGTGGATTAGAACTTTGTCTATAAGATTTTGTATTTTGCATGTAAGTTGGACCATTTTAAACTACTTGGCCCTAAATAATACATTAATAGCACCTACCTTATCTATATTTTGCAAGTATATATCTATGATCGGGGCATGATTGGAAGTATATCTTGAATCTATTAAACTAAGTCAAATAATATACTAGTTTTTTCCTTTATGGATTCTATTTTTATTATATTTATAGGCCCTTGACCTAATATATGTGCTATCTAATAGTCTAGGGCTCTTAAATAACTAAAGTAGGGCTAAGAAAATCAATAAAGCAATGAAATTATAAATTAGCAAGGATAAATTTTAGCTTTGGAAAAATATATATGAAAAAAAGGATATATTGATCTATACTTCTGGGGTTAGCCTCTCCCGGCCAGCCCCAGTGCCGATGCTAAATGCTCCTAGTTCTAGAGCACAATATTCCCCTTTAGATACTACAAGGACAACTTCTTACTTAAATTCTATTTAGTATGACTAGATGGTCTCCCTCAGCCCATGCAGCATAGGAAATAATACCTATATGACAAGTGTGGTCTTGGGGATGAATAGCCCGAAAATTAATAGCAGTCCGGAAATATAGTGAACTTTATTTGCTAATAATGTCTAAGAGGCAGAAGATATAAATATTCTTGTGTTTATTAGGGATTAAAATGAATATCTAGGCCATCCTTTGTAATAAGTATCGAGATATAGTCAAGTTCTATTTTTATTAATATATTAATTTCTTTATTAATAATAAGACCTAATTCCATCTTCTAGATTTCTTTATACTCTTCCCTAGATTTAGAAATGCTTATAGATATCTATTTTAGTGGCTTCTTTATTGGGATAAATATTTGGATCCTATTGGCTTTGGTACTTATAATATCTAAAAAATAAAATAAATAAAGGCATAATGGACAATCAACTCCTTTTAGAAGAATGCCTAATGTGAACTAGAATGATTTAGCTTGGCCTTTCTTTAAAAAAATAAACCCATAATAGCATACTAGCTCATTGAATGTCTGTCTTGCTATAGGACCATGAATATGATCCTCCTACTTATAGGTATTCCCCCTGGAGTGATGTTGTTCTAGGAGAGGCTTGGTACCGGACTGCTGTTCATTAGCATCTCGGGCCTTGTTTTAGAGAACTTCTGATAATGGAAAGCTTGAATGAAATTTTATAGTATATATTAGCATATGGAAGTTCAGAGGAACAATATAGGTCAGCAATAAGTCATAAATTATCAATAGATAAAAGAAAAGCCAATCTAAGCCTAAGTAAATGTACATTATAGAGTTTAAATATATGCCATTTATAACAAATATATTATATAATTTAATATTAATGTAGCTAGTATAAATAAATGTAAGCTGATTCTGGCGACCAGTGTTCACATCTAATCAAGGTACTAGCTACTAGCTAATAATATACCCTTAATAGCACAAAGTAGGGAATATATAAGCTATAGGGTTCTTCTAGTATAATACCCTATGGCTCTATAGTTCTTCTGGTATTTATTGTATAGTATCTCTATCTATCTCTCTTTCTTTCCATCCTATACCTTATAATAATAGAAGCATAATGGCTGTCTAGTATTAGAAACTCTTTATATATAACCCTAATTTAGATAATCTCTTGATTATTGCTATAGGTAGTACTATTGCGGTGTCCTTGAGCTTAGCCAAATAAACCTTAGGGTATGATTTTGTTGCTTTAGATAGTAAAGAGATTATTAAATTAGTACTATATATCTATAAGTATGCCAATATATATTACCTGTAAGCATTTAAGAAAGATAATATTGATATTGATTGGAAAGACCTATTATGGCTATATAACCTTATCTATACTGCCCTTAAATGCTATGAAAGCAAAAGCGACTATAAATGTAAAAATATCTATAAGCCTGTCTATACCTATAAATACTATGATTGCAAAGTTGCTTATTAATCTACAAATATCTCTAAGCTAAGAAACCTTTGAGGGATTGTGATATTATATGGCACTGATACTCTAGAAGAATCTGCCTACTTTATAAGTATAATAGTTTAGACTGAAATATCTATCGTCTTTATGGGTTCTATATGTCCTCCTTGTGTATATAGTGCTAATAGAAAGATAAACTTGCTGTGCTCTATTGCTCTTGCTGTATATAGGGATGCTTGTGGTTGAGGAGTTATGGTTATATATAGTGATTATTTTGGTTTAGCATGATATATATCTAAAGTATTTGTAAATTAGCTTGACGCTTTCTAGTCTGGTGAAGCTAGGTTCTTGGGCACTTTTATGGACAATAAACCGAAATTCTTTATGGAAGGAAGCCGCCTAAGCGACCATTACCATATTGATATAAAAGGTTTGGGCCACAAGATTAAGGCTCTTGATGTGGTTGTGTTATATGCATACCAAGGGTTTAGGATCGATGCATATTGGGAAGCCATTGCAAGGGCGGATGGCATTATGCTTGCGGGCTTTGGTACTGGGTTCTGGCCTGGGAAGGCTGCTCGAGAACTCAACCAAATGATCGAAGGCCGTGATATCCCGGTGGTCATGAGCCATCGTTGTGGATCAGGACCCGCTACGTGCAATGGAATCAATGGAATAGGGGCAGGACGGCTAAACCCACAAAAGTCACGACTTTATTTACAGATTGCCCTTGTAGTAGGTCACAAATTCGAAAAACACATAAGTCTTGATGAGCAGGGCAAGCTACTCCCACAAGAGAAGCAGCTTTCGCATCAGCGCAAACCACCTTCCCGACAGAGCAAGCTTTAGTTTATTTTGAACCTAGCTTAACTAGCCTTGTCTACAACGCCTGAAATCGACGTTTCTTTCCCACCTCCAATGTCATCTGCATAAGTTGTACCTAAGATAGTTAGTAGTTATTATATTTGTGGTATCTATAGTAAAGTTACCTTGATTGCCGGAATCATCTTTAGTTGGCTTAGGGGCAGGCTGATTTTGAACTGGTATGGCTTAATTGATAGAGTAATAAAAAGATGTTTATAGTAAAGAAGAGTAATTGGATTTTCTAGATAAGCTAAAGCTAGTTTATTTTATATCTATATTATTAGTATTTACTTCTTACTTAATCCCCTTAATAGGTGTATATGTCAATAAATAACGAATTAAGGGGCCCTTAATATATATGCTAATGAACAATGAATTAAGGGGCCCTAAGATGATCTTCTGTGACCATATGGCTAACTATGCTTAAACCACATAGTAGATGTGGCTGGGATAATTAAGACTAGGAGTTCAGCTGAAGTGACTAACTGTGTGGACCTGTATTATGCATATGCAAGCTATATACCGGCAAACTTACCTATATCATAATAAAGTGAGCGAACAAAGCTCGTCAATAAAGGCAGCTTTTGTCAACAAAGGCAGCTTTTAGATAAAATAGTTCCCTTATTTGGGGAGGCAAATAGTACTGGAGCTTTCATAATTTGCCAAATTAAATAGCAAATGTGGGGAGTGATTAGGACGAACTACAATTTGCGACCGGCATCATGGTGTGCAGACTGTACACTTGCACCATGTCCCTTGCGCATTCCCCACACAAAACGCTGACAGCGGCCAGAACGCCAAAACCACCAAAACCACCAAAACCGCTAAGAATGCCTAAACCGCCTAAACCACCTAGAGCGCCTAAACCGCCTAAGCCGCCTAGAACGCCTAGAACGCCTAGAACGCCTAGAACGCCTAGAACGCCTAGAACGCCTAGAACGCCTAAAACGCCAAAAACGCCGGGAATGCCCAGACCGCCGAGATCGCCTGAACCACCAACATTGCCTAAACTGCCCAACAGATGAAACAAGCCACTGTCTTCTTGGATAAGCCCGACCAGAGGTTCATATGTTGTCAAAGTGACGTTTGAAATTATATTTCAGCATAATGGTGGTAGAGTATGAAATAAGCTATAGTTTGGATCCTTTGCTCTATTATTCCCCTACCTATCTTAAATGTAGGTATTATTCTTTAATCCTACACTTAGTGTAAATAAATCTATTCTTATTGAATCCATCCTTATTATAGTGAGGGCAAGTAGGCTTAGGCTTAGGCATTTTTAGTTGCTATGATCTAAAGAAGTTAGTAAGTATCTAGCATATGAAAGAAGTAATATACTATGATTTTGTCAACTTGTCTTGATTGTAATATTAATTGAATTATATGTTTTAGAGCTAGGCATAAATTTCATTAAATACTTAGTAATTTGCTAATATTTAGCTAGATAATGTAATGATTTAACCTAAAATGAGGGGCAATACCCCTTAATTCCTCCAAAATATCATGAACCCTTACAGCTATATTAATAGCTATAGCTTTCTTATTGGACCCTTTTGATATATTTGAGAGATTATAGATATTGCCTTAAGTCTTAATTAATAATATAGTCTAATTCTTTTAAAAGTGTAGTATATTTTATATAGAAATTGGTGAGATTAGAGTATTATTATTAGAGCTTAATAAAGAAAAGCTTGGCAATAAGAGCTTTAATAAAGTTAAGCCTATCTTCTTAAGGGATAAGGTAAGTTCTGTTTATTTTAATAAATTGCTTATGTCTAAATATCTATAGTATATTTTGACTATATTAAAATTAAGATCCTATCTTAACTTATTAATCCTTTTTAAATAAAGGTTAAGTAAGATCTTTGGCTAAGTTTTTGTATTAATGGTTAATAATTATATAAGTAGGGATAAGCTATTGGTAATATATCTATATAGTCTTAGATCTTGGCTTAAGTTTTTTTTGGGATCTTATATTATTAAATTTAGAGGCATTATAATCTTTAATGGTATAGTTTAAGTACTATATAGCTAAGTTAAGAAGAAAGGGCTACTAGATATAGTAATAAGCCTGAAGAAGGGTAGAGTGTATGTTCTATTATCTATGTTGTGTCTATTTGTTTCTAATAAATACTAGAATATTAGTATACTAGTGGCTCCTGATAAACTATGTAGATGGCTTTGCTTATATCTATGTCCTAAAAGATCAACTATTAGCAATTAAGGAGCTAATATCTGTGATTTTAGAATTATCTATTATAATATTATTCTAATTTACTAAGCCTTGTATTGCCAAATTTAGGAATAGTGTGCCAGTTGAAACCAATTTGTATTGGGGGATCTATGCTAGGCAGGCTTTGGATATGTCGGTCTAGGGCTGTAGGGTTTCAAGAGGAGGACCTATGTATTTGTTAATCCAAAGCCCCTTGGGATATAGCTATGCCACTATTAGGTGATTCTATTGGATCCTTAATATCATTTAAACCATTTAAATAGTTGGTCATGGCCTGGAGGTATGGAGGACTGGGCTCTTGCCCAATATTAAGATGGGGATCTTGGGGATTTTGAAGTGGCTGCTTAATAGGCTCCTTACTTGCCCCTCTTGCAAGATCTATCTTAGTTATGGCTAGTACTATTTAGTCTTTATTAACTAAGCTATTATTAATAGTATTAGATCTTGCTATCCTAGCTTCTTGAGCTTTATTTTGCATAGCTAATTAAAGGTAATTCTAAAATTCCTTATATTGTTTAGTGCATTTGTCTTTCTCTTCCTTGGTTAGTGTTTTACTGTACTTGTGATCCTAGAACCGTCTGCCCGTATACCTGTGCATGTGTTCACCACAACCGTTGCATTGGCCATAATATGTATAATCTGCAAGATTAGCAAGTATTGAAGTCAATAAAGTGGAATATTTATGTTTTTGGGCAAAATGGCGCTTGTAATCTTAGTTTGTGGCAAAAGTTTTATTATATGGCCCCTGTGGATATTGAATTAGGTCCTGTGATGCCTTAGATCGCTTTTGCTTTCTTTTGCTATCCTCTTGATGAATAGTATTAGATTTGGTGTGGATTTGAGATAAAATTTTATTGCAGTGTTTGACTATATCTTGTAGCTGTGCTATTAAAGATGTTACCTTAGCCTAAGAGTGTGTTAGTATTGGGTAACTCTAGATTAAGAGGTATTTATATTGTAATATTTGAAATGTTTAAGGAAAGTGTTTTTTGACTTAAATTCCTTTAGATATATAGAGCATATGTAAGGCATTGATAATTGTAGATAGTACTGGAACTAAAGAGTTTGTATGGGATTGAGGGGGTGAGAGTTATTGCCTGAGGTATCTATTGCTTATATTATGATATATTAGTCCTTAATCCCTTATTATTACTTTTGTAGATTATAAATAATGCTTTATTTACTAATTGCCCTTGAGAATAATGGACCTAAAGGATATAGTTAAAATTATTCTTGGTTAGGCTAAATCTTATTAATATGTACTAAGAGAATATAATTTTCCGAAGCTCTTATAGTCTGCTAAAAGTAAGCTAGATTCCCTTGAGGGTACTATTGCAAGTATTGGGGGGGAACTTGCCCTCTTTGCCTACTATATTACCAAATCTAGTTCAATAAACTCAATATATTCTCCAAGTAATGCCTTAATAGAAGAGTATAAATATATTATTAAGAAACTTAAAATTATATCTCTTGAAGATAAAAAGGCTATGATATAAAGAATAGTTAATGGTATTCTGATAGAGCGATAGGCTATGATTAAGCTGGCGGTTTAGAGGTATAAAGCTAAGGAAAGGCAAAAGGCAAAGGCTATTAGAAATGGCTTAATTCCTACTAAAGAAACAATACCTACACTAATGCCAAGTTCTCCCCCTCTATCCCCGCCACCTACTAAGATAGATATAAGCATATTACTAAGCAATGGGGCACCAAAAGATCCAGCCTATATTCATATAGTAGCTGATTTAACTTCAAATGATTTTGGCGGACTAGAGACCTTTGAGATAACTTCGGATAATTATGTTATTGCTGATATAATACCGAGTGGGATAGATAGCTTTATTGCGCAAACTTACCAAAATGATAATATTATACTTAGTGAGCCTGAGCTTCTACTTGAAATATTAGGCTGTTTGTTTATTGCCTAGAATACAATAGATATAATAATATTAAGCCTAACTTATATACTGGGCAATTCCTCTATGGAAGAATCAGCAAATGCTGAAATCATAATAATGGGTGATGTGATTGACTTGCTTGGGTAAGTGAATATAGGAAATCCTGATCTTTACTCTATTGTATATTTCTTCCCTGAAGACCTTTTTACTATAATTTTGCATAAATCTTAATATGTACTTGCCATTATGCTATTCTTTCTAGTAGTCTGGCCGATTTTATGTCAGATGATAATTGATGTAAAAGATGAGTATGCGGATTATCTTGCTTAGGAGTTGTTTGGTGTATGTATTGAAATACATGGTGGCTATTGTAGTGTTTTTATTAATAATATAAAGATAGTATTAGACTATTGAGTAATGCTTTAGAGTTATTAGCTTAGTACTGTAGTATATTTCTTTGGCTTGGATATATTAAATGGGATCTTGGATGAGATGGGGTCTAAGGAGAAGCTGGGCTGTATAAATGCTATAAGTATGAGTATACTATGTGGTCTAGAAGCCAGTATTTTAATTACTTTATTATTAAGCCTAGTGGTTAGAACTTAGATTAGACGAAAATTACAAATATCTAAATTATATATACCTTAATATTATTTTACTTGTTTATAATTTCTATTAAACCAAAGAGTAGTCCCCTTGGGTATTATACCCTTATCATTATAAAGCTCAATATGATCTTTACTTATTCTTAAATTTCTAATTTTGTAGATTAGAATAATATAGTTTTTAAAATAAACCCTCTAATCTTGTCCCTTTATTATAATTGGATAAGATTCTGTATCCTTAAAGAAGGCCTTATCTATTTTGCTGAGCTCTTCTTTGTAAAATAACTAATAAAATTAGTAACTACCTAGAAACAACCATAGAAATTACTAATCATTTGGTATTTTTTGTTTAATATTTTAGTAATTTTGTTTGTCTATTGGGGATAAAGAAGAGATATTAGTTAAGTATTAGGTAATATTATTGGGTACTAATACTCCCTAGAAAAGAAATAGAGCATGAGGTATCTTATGTTCATTGGCCTCAAAATTAATATATTTTCGTTGGCTAATTGCCTAGTGGCCTAGTTACTTAGCAGCCTAGTCGTTTAATGGCCTCTTTGCCTGATCGCCTGATTGCCTAATCGCCTATTTGCCTATTTGCCTATTTGCCTATTTGCCTGTTTGCCTATTCTGTGATTTTGATTTAATTTCTTGTTTTGCTTTAAGGGCATATTATATAAAGATAAGCTTATTAATAGATTGCTAGTCAGCTAACCTAGCCATATTCCCCATATAACTATAATTCACTCATTTCTGCCTAAAGGGAATACCAACTTCTTTCTTATCTAATATTAATATTAGCTATTATGTTGTGGTCTTCTTGAACCGTTCTGGTTCTATAGCAGGATATATATATCAACCTTCAAAATAAATAGAATAAGTATCTTAAAGTCGAACTATAAGTAATTAGAGAATTAGCTAATATGTGCTTTAATGAGATTAAAAAGGAGTTTACTGTGCTTTAAGACTAGTTAAATTTAATCTATATAATTCTCCTTACTTACTTAACCCGTTTTAATAACTATGAGCACTAATTTACTAATACTAATTTAGAGCTATATTGTATATTTATTTAAAACTAGAATAATAGGCTTATGATAGACCTATAGAGGATTACTTTTCTTAGTACTTGCTACAAGGGCAAGATTATTTTACCTAATCTTAAGCTCTTTTCTAAAGATGCCTATTAATTTTTCTCCCTTAGATAATAATGCCTCCCTAAATAAAAAGAAATACTCAACTATTTTATTGCTTTTTATGATGTAGAGTATCTCTATGCTAAAAGTAGTAATGTGGAATCTGATGATGTAGAGCCTAATGAGAATATAAAGTCCGGTCAAGATACGAAACGATGGCATGAGGAGGTCGTTGATTCTCTGGCAAGGATCTTAGGAGTACCTTATCACCTGGCGTAGTTCAGCCAGAAGGCTATCATGCCTACTCTTCCTTTACCCATTCGCAAGTGATAGTAGTAATCAGAATTGGTTATAGAACTAGACCTATTAGAATTCTTAGATGATGGTGTTATAATTGGATGGAGACTAAAGTTATCTTTGGAGCTAGTAATTGCTAGTGGTATTGGGAAAATTTGGTGGGAGTATAAGAGGTAGAAGCGGAATGATGCTTGTTTATTGACTGAGTAAGATGTGCAAGATGGTGGTTTATTGTTAATTTAGCCTTGTATAGATACTCTGTTGATCTATGAAGCGTAGATCCTGGAAACTATGATTATTACCTAGGTGATGCTTATGTTTATTTTATGACCCTAATTAGTATTAAATTGGTAACTATGAAGAGTATCTATAAGCTTATTAGATTAAATTCTATTAAACTCTTTAATTAGTGTAGGGTTTATTATGGATGCCTTTTTCTAAGAGTTCTCCTTCTCTGGACGTCCCTGCTATTTCATAAGAAATCTCCTATTCTGTGTATTTCTCTGGAGAATCTGAATGCCTTTGAAATTTTCTCTATGGTGTTGATATTCTTGATTGAATTCCCCTACTAATACCGCGTTAATATCCTTCTGTTTGACCTAAGAGTTTGCTTTATTAGGAAAATTCTTCTAGTTCATAAGATAGAACTCCTGTCTTCTTTGCTTCCACTTTGCAAGCAATGAACCAACTTTGTACACACTATCTTTGGGACTGTCTTCGGATATAACTACAGCTTGGTTTCTTTGCTTCTTTTCGCAGGGTGGTCTGACCATTGGCACTTCAAGCTTAGATCGCTTTTGCTTCTTTCTGTTAGTAATAGGAGAATTCGTGACACGATTTCTCATCGAAAGCTCGCTATTAATCGAGGGAGAACTTTGCCTTGGCATAGATGGAAGGTGCAGCAACTCCCTTAGGCAATCCGACGGAGATGTTGATGCCTTGAGTGAAGGGTCAATGTAAAAGTCCTGCCAATACTGGAGACTTGGACTCGGAAGCAAGCTCTTAGGTGTAAGCTTGCCCATCGACATTTCCTCCAAAGAGCTTGACGGCTCGGTGATGTTAGCCACGTCTTCTGTTAAAAAAGCCGGATCCCTCGAAGACTCAAGCATCGGGCCCTTCAAAACTTGAGCTGCACCGCTGTGCTTTCTCTTGTTAGGAGGAGGGATTGTATAACCATGAACTTCAGCAAGGTGGTAATAACACGCCTCGTTGGTATCACAAGTTGTCTGGCACTGGCGACATGACCAAGGCCAGCTGTGGTTAGTTTCCATGTGATGTATTGCATCGATATCCCGATCCCAATATTGCATCTGCTCACTAGCCGGGAGGCAATCTGACAACCTGCAAAGCAAACAATATGCTGGGCGAACCAAAGTGCTTCGATAACAAATGGAACCGCATTGGGTCGCTGGCTCTGCAAGATGGCTTCGGCAGTCGTCTTCCCACTCGTTGGCTTGTAAGAAGTCCATGCAAAAGTAGCAGTATTTTAGCTTGCATGGGCGAGCTCCTAGTTCGATAGCAACGCTCTTTCTTCTATATCGATGAATATGTTGGCTCCTCTCTCGATTTGCTATACTATAGAGCTTATTAGTGTCTTATAGAATAGATATATTCCTTCACTTATGTTTCCAAATCCTGAGAGCAAAATGGACAAGCTCTATTCTTAGGTGCCTCCCTGGGTTAATAGAAAATACTCTAATTGCCTTTATAAAGCATTAATAAGTCGCATATAATGTCGATTTTATCTTCTTTAGTCGTAGGAGAACTGTCTCTTATCTTCTTAGCAATCTAGCCCTTCTTAGGAATAAGCTAGTTAAGAAGGTTGGGCTCTTTGTCTAAGACTTAAGAGCCACTAAAAAGCCTCTTATGCCTTAGTTCCTTGAGTTGAATTTGCTGATGATCCTCTAGTGCTTTTCTCTTGATCCTCTTAAATGCTTTATAATGGTCTCTTTTAGCCTGCCTTTTTGTGTTTTTATTAATAGCAAAAGCAGCCTTTTGCTTAAGCTCTAAAAGCTTGGGCCTTTGATAGAGTTTATCTCTTAATTTTATGGGTAGCTAAGTTAGGAGACTAGGTTGGCAGAACTAATTAATGTCCTGAAAGTATTCCATGGCTATATAATCTGGCTTCTTGCGAAGGAAGGTAGATAAACCATTGTAAGAGGATATATTAGTAATGTAATTTTATCTAAATATACTATGATCTACCTATAATAAATATTGTGACCTCTTTGTATCTATATAGTATTTTATTTCTACTTAGTATAATTATTACTTAGAGAGACTTTAACCTTACTATCTAGCTACTTCCTAAGCTCCCAATGGATTATATATATAGAACTAGAGATATATGAATAACCCTCTTGTAAGAGAAGACCCTTAAAGATATCTATGAATAAGAACTAGGTCATGGGTTTAGTAGGATGGATGATTCCCTGGCAAGATACTTGCCTATAGATAGGCAAGTTTTGGGCTTTTTTATTTTATTAAATAGGCCCTACTTTGTGCCCTAAAATCATTTGTATTAAGTTATCTTGATCTAATATACTGTTGCTTAGCGTAAGTATAATAAGTAAAGGTATTAAATTAAAGCAAAGTTAATGATACTCTCTAATTAGATACCTAATTCTATAGCTAATTAGTAAAAAGTAATCTAGAAACCAAAAGTACTTATTTCTTATTCTTTGGGTCTTTATTGTTCTTGAGTGTGTATTAATTGAATCTATAGAAAAAGGTTAGGTTGCCTTTATTAGTGTATTCTAGTATAAGATTAATATCCTTTTTTCTTTATTAGTATTAAAAGGTTAAATTATAAGGTCTCTTACTTTATAGGGTATTCCTATGGTAAATATATTGCTAATCCTGCCTCCACTTATAGCAAACTATATAAGCTGCAAATGAAATTATATTCTATTTTTCTTATTAATAAAACTAAGATCTTTTTTAATCTATAAAGCTATAAGAAGCCTATTTAGATCTAGGATTTTAAAGTTATATTTTGGCTTAATAATGTCCTTTATTTTGCTATTAGGTTTATAAGGTAGTATATATTTTATTTACTAGGTTAATATTAGCTTTAGAACCTTTTATATATTATAAGCTTATATTATTGATTTTTATTGTATCTTTATTATTAATAATACTACTAGTATAATATACTAGGCCTATCTTAAATGCCTTTGCTTGACCTTGCATAGTATTTGCTATAGGCCTATCCTAATTTAGCTTGTCCTTTAATTAATTTAGGTAGAATCTCTAAAAATCCTTGAGTTTATATATTTCTAGGATAGGGGCCTTATTATAGAGAACTCTTATTTTATAAGTCTTAAACTTCTTTTTATAATTAAGTCTAATCTAATATTATCTTCTTTAATTAGTAATAATAATATAAAAATAAAAAATACCTATATAGTATAGACCTAAAGAATTCTATCTTATTTCTTTGAAGACTTTAGATTATATTTTTTATTATTTTGCTTTTTATTATTATTATAGTACTAGCTATTAATCTACCCTCTAGATTTAGTATAGGCTGTAATTTGTACTAGGTGTAATTAAGATATTGCTTAGATTAAGTTTTAGTTTAGCTAGGATAATTTTAAGAAGAAGATGGATAGTAGAACCAAAAATAGGGAGGTTCTTTTTTAAAGTGCTAACTGGCAGTGAAAAATGCATTATTATGTGCATGCTGTTTTTGCGTCTTGCATCTTGCTTACCTAGGGTCGCGCGATCAATACAGTAGCTCATCTAAGGCATTAACCATTGATGGGTGAGCAAGACATACATTTTCCTTCTAGTATGCTGGGACCAGAAATCCCGCACCGCGATGTCAAAGCTCAGCAGCTCCATGGCGCGCTATGTCGAAAGAAATGGTTTACTGAAAACTTTCGAAATCACGGAAGACGCTACAACTCCCATGGAATCTGTGGACTCATCTCTCTCTTCACCATTTACCAGCGAGAAAAGCCTCCTTGCTGGGCTTCTTCTTTTTGCTGCTTACGAGGATCTGGATTCTGCCTTCTGTGGGGTAGGAGGCGACCTTGCTCACCTAGTACTCGACGGTGGCAGAGTCTCATATGCCATGTATGCACAGACTCAAAATACTCAAACTTTGTTTTTTGGGAACACTTACCCCCCGCAGGAACTAATGGATGACATCGAACGCTCGAGTCCTCTGGAACTGCATTTTCATGCAAACGTTGTTTTGGACCAACTTATGCAAATCAGGCAGAGAAACCTGGATATAAATAAACTGAAAGAGCTTGAGAGAAGGCTATTTGAGCTAAAACAGGCGAGTGTTTGTCAAATTTTGCAAATTCAAGAAGCGAGTGTAGTCAAATACTGACTTGTTTATGTCGCAGAAATATTCAACAATCTTCCGTTTATCAGGAGCACCAAATGCGTTGAAACAAAACCTCATGACAAGTACCTACAGCATAATCGGACACTTCAATGCAGTGCTAGTCTGCGTCCTAAACTCGATGGCTGCTGTGTCATTAGATGATGTTGTCGCACAGAGGCTATCAATGGTAAAGGAGGAGCTGCTCCTTAGTGTCTATCGTATGGTCATGAATACGACGGGGTTGCCCACATGGAGAAATCAGTGGGCGGTTTTCTTAGCAGCGATGGTAACCGATGACGTGATACATTCTGATTGGTTGGCACAAAAGCTTGGACAGAGTCGATATGCCATGCTCCTGAAAGAGAACGGTCGCATGCCAATTGCAAAGTTTTAGTAAACATAACACCAAGTCTGGTTCGCAAAATTGCACAGTTGTGTATATGTTTTGGATGTCTCGCGTTATATCATGCAGTTACCGTTTCCTGTATGGAAATTTAACAGCGCATATGTGGAGCAGCAACGTTCTCTTCATGATACTCACGTGAATGGTATTGTGGATGCCCGACCTGTTAGACCGATCTCGCTTAAATGCCGTAAAGCGTTGGAATCAGCGGCTGCCTTGCGACATTCTTGTTCTGGATGGCACCAAAGAGGGGAATCTCACTGTCTTATGATCGAAGACGGACTATGCTCCCAGTGCAGGTCTCCATCGTTACGTCTGTAAAACTGATCCTGAGATTAACTGCAGATATCGTTTTATTAGGGTATTGGTTAAATGTTCCCACGGATGTTACTCTCAGATATTCAGAGTCCAGAGTCGACAAGTCGGCAATTTTGACCAACCAGAGTGAGTCAATATGATCACCAAGCGTATCATCGACCCACCCGATTTTGCCGATGCTACCTATCTTCAGATAAAGATCGTTGATGGCTTGATCTACGCATTAATCTGAATAGAACAAACACGTATCCATCATATCCCATCATGTTCATGTCGAGGGTGCCGATAAGCGAAGGTCTCCGTATCTCGGGCTGGAAATCCATTCATGCCTTCCATGTTTTTACATTTAAAGTCCTCAGTCCTCAGCCCTCAGTCCTTTGCCTATCCTCGAGGACTTTAACAGTATTAATATACGAATATCAGCAAACATGGACTCTATCCCAACCATTGACCCCGAGATAGCCGCCTTGTTCGAGGCAGCTATCACTGACACCAAAGTCCAACTCTTGGATCTCAATCGCGACGTAAGACACTCAGTGGCTCGCCTGGACGAATATTCAACAGAGAAATATTAATGATTTGGCTGCAACAGATCCATGAACACCCTGAGCTGGCCTACCAAGAGCATCACGCTCACGATGCCATTGTGAATACTCTCACAAAGTTGGGCTACAAAACCACACCTCATGCATACGGCATTCCCACTTCTTTTGAAGCTGAGTATGGGAGTGGCGGTCGCCTTGTTGTTTTCAATGCTGAGTATGACGCCCTGCCCGAGATCGGCCACGCTTGTGGACATAACCTGATCGCCATTGCCTCCTTTGCTGGCTTTATCGCCACCGCATCTGCTCTCAAAGCATCCGGAAAACCGGGACGTGTCAGGCTTCTTGGCACCCCTGCTGAGGAAGGTGGTTGTGGAAAGGGCATGCTAATTGGCAAGGGTGCATTTGAAGGAGTAGATGCGTCCGTGATGGCACATCCCTCACCACTCTACCAGTATCGGCAAGGTCTCAATGGCAACGCTTATGCACCCCACGTCGGCGTCTCGATTTTTACCATCGAATTCAAGGGCAAGACGGCTCATGCAGCAGCATCTCCGTGGGATGGTGTCAATGCCGTGGATGCCGCCGTTTTAGGCTACAACGCAGTCAGCATGATGCGCCAACAGATGAGACCAAAATGTAGCGTGCATGGCATTTTTACCGATGCTGGCCTCATCTCAAACATCATCCCCGACCACAGTGCCGTTGACTACTGCGTACGTGCTCCTTCCATCAAGGAGGTTGTTGAGCTTCGGAATCGCGTCATCGACTGCTTTCGAGCTGGTGCTGTTGCGTCAGGATGTGAGATGACAGTCAAGTACGATCCCACTTACGCACCACTACGTCCCAGCAAAATTCTTAGCAAGGTTTTTGCAGATGCTATGGAGGCATTGGAAGTACCCATGGAGTGTGATGTGGAAACCAAGGAAGTTATTCTCGGTTCCACTGACCAGGGCAATGTTGGTTGTGTTGTGCCCGTAATTCATCCAATCTATGGCATTGAAGCGGAGGAGGGCCAGTTCAACCATACAAGAGGCTTCACCAAGGCTGCTGGCAGTCAAAGTTCCTTTGAACGCACCTTGAAAGTGGCGAATGGTTTGGCAAGGACGGCATGGGTTATCCTTACTGACGATGACTGTGCCGCAAATATGAAGCGGGAATTTCAAAGGGAGTTGGAAGTCCGACGCAATATCCTCTCAGCGGAAGAGGAATTTGCAATGATAAAAACAGACAAGTATGCTTGTAAAGTCGCTTCTTCTCGAAAGGAATGTCACTGTAAGAAGTAATTTTTGTGGCAGCAACCCTGTTAGCTCTCAAAAACATGGACCTAAAGAGTTGGAAAATGTTTTTTTTTTTTTGAAAAGAATGCAAGAGCCTCTGATCTTTATGTAACTTAAATTAGGATCGTCACATATTAGTACAGCCTTTGGTACTCGTATACATGGTCACTCTAAGTCAACTATAAATAACCTTGAGTAATCATGAACAGCTACAGCATGAGTTGTCATGCTACTAGTCCAACGGTCAACACTAATGCACGTTCGATTGCAAGGTGGCCTTTATTGAACTTTCAGGTAACCTTTGTAATGTTTCTTTGGACTTTTCTAGAACCGTTCTAGCTCTGACCCGACAAGTCTCCCGAAATATCAACAGATGCTCTGATAAACCGAATATAGCCCCCGCTGGCGACATTGGGTTTTTTACGAGCCAACCAGGTAATGAAGGTATAGCGAAGTTTGGTCAAATTG
This sequence comes from Calonectria pteridis, assembly GCA_022837005.1. NCBI lineage: Eukaryota > Fungi > Ascomycota > Sordariomycetes > Hypocreales > Nectriaceae > Calonectria > Calonectria pteridis. The sequence continues at coordinate 203,154 of JAKZGU010000043.1, forward strand.
AAGCTTGGATTTGAACACTACCATCGGCTTGGGCTTATCAATCAGCGTCACAAAAAGCTAAATGCAGTAAAACGACTGGCAGTTCGAGGTGGCGAAGTGCTTTTGGGTTCTGCTACATGCAATCCTGATAAATGTTTATTCGACGACGATACCATGCTTCGAGCCGCTTCCGCACACGGAAGCATCGCAGTTACCAATTGAGGGAGCATATGTAGCGACGAGTTTCGCCCTTGCACAACGGAGAACTCGAAAAACAACCCCCAACACATGTGACACTATGCCGGGGATACTTGATGAGACAGACGAATCTAGTAGCCCGATGGGAAGCAAGCCTCACAATGCAGCCTGTGGATATTTAGCTATGCGGCCGCCGAGGGTTGTCGTGCATTGCCCAGTTGCCACGACTGAGCAAAGGTCTATTTGCAGTGAGGTACTCGAGTGTGTTGCATTTGCCAGAGGCCTCAGAGCTGCTATAAAGGTAGAGCCTGAAGGATGAGAGACATTTTCACCGCCTTCGAGTTAATCATGAGGTTGGAGAAATGATCCGGGATGATATATAGTAAGTGTCACTAGGGATGTGTAATAAGCCTTCTCGGATGACCCGAAATTGAGACGAGCAGTAGGACCGAAAATAAAACATCGCATCCGAAACAGCCCATGAAAATGGTTCAGAAGCACGGAATTCCCGGTGAAATGTCGGGCTGGAACTGCCTCGGTTGTAGTGAGCTCCACACGCTAAGACACCTCGGCCCCTCAATAACCCGATGTTGCGGGTGGTAACGGTGTCTCGGCCTATTGTTAAGACGAGGACTTTACTTGGCGTCATGCGGGGGTTTCGATCTCAAAATCATTCTGTCCATCTTATAGAAAAAATGTATAAATGCGGATTCGACTCTACAAGCCGTGGCATATCTATGCGTCTATTTTACACGCAGAAATACCGATTGAAGCAAGATAAACCTCACCTCCCGAAAAAATGCCGTACCAGCAAAAAACGCGATTTATAGTGTTCATCCATTGCGTCTTGGCAGTGGTGATAATTGTTGCTGCAACGCCGTTGGTCCTTTTACTGAACATCTTTCAACACCTTGTTTCCAACGAAAAGGTGACGCTTTTACAGAGAATACGGGTTTCGGGCGGGAAACTGTACTTCACCTTGCCAACATCTGAGCCAAGACTAGCCCTGACGCTTGCTTTAGTTTACGCTTTATTCCACCGCCTGTCTTGCGAAAAGTGAACAATGTCGACGACATTCGATCCCTGGATTCGCCTCGGTTCAAGACTATAAAACACGAGCTGTGCACCGAGGTGGCCACGGAAGACTCTCGAGTTCGCGGGTATTGGATCTGCAAGGGCCCCCCCGGAAGGCCCCAAGATCCGAAGTTAAGCGACATTACAGTGTTCTGGATTCACGGCGGTGCATACATGATGGGGGACCCTCTAGGGGCATTATTCTGGACCTTGAGGATTGCTGAACTCGCTGCAGAACGCGGCGTGCTAGTGAGTATCTTCGGATTAAAGTATACTCGTTGCCCGGAGGCTGTATTTCCCCAACAGCAAAATGAAGCCGTCGATGCATACAACTATCTTATCAGGGATGAAGGTATCGATCCGTCAAAAATTGTCATTCATGGAGAATCTTCTGGTGGCCATTTGGCGTTGGCCTGTCTACTAGGGATAGCAGAGAGAGGCTTGCCTAAACCAACTGGGGCGATCCTTCTTTATCCTTGGGTGAACATGCTGAATCAAGGTGAATCGTTTGTACTCAACAAGTATAGTGATTTACTGGAGAAAACCTTTCTAGATCACTGCACGAAGCTTGCGTTGGGGAAAGATGGGCCCGCCCGACGGAGCGATTTAGCTGATTTTAGTGTGGCTCTAAGGGGCGATAAATCCTGGAAACACATTCTTCCTGCGAGAACATGGATCAACGTAGGATCTCACGATTTATTCTTTTCTGATATAGTCAAATTCCATGCTGCTGCTAGTCAGGATGGTGCTCATGTGCATTTGGACATTAAGCAAGGGGGAACACATGGTTGGCAAGTATTCGCAGATCTCATCGTTAAAAAGAAGTATCTTGACTTGGCACCCGGCGAAAGTGTTCCAGATGGTTTCATGCCAGGAAGCGAAAACGTTGTCAAAGGGCTATTCACTGTTATCGACAAAGAGTTTTAAACATGGTACTAGTCTACACAGCTTCTGTTCCAGAAGGCTACCGTCAAGCGAGATGTTGGACCTTCTTGCCAATGGTTAAAATTGACCATGGAGTCAAGCAGTATGATATTTCGCTCCAAGCGATGGGCTGTTAGGCATTCTTGTAAATGGAGGGTACAAAATTCAATCGAGATCGCTTATAACACGCGGAGATGATCAACGCGAATATTGACTTTGTGGTTTCGAGCTTAAACGCAGTGTTTTGATTGGCTATCTCTGGCGCCTGACGACTTTGCCAACTTCTTCTCACGTTCGATTTTTTGACTTTTTTCCTTGTGTCGGATCAACGGGAAATTCCGGTGGTTTTTGGGCATACCTTCGCCAAGGGGATGCCGATGGCTTTGTTTACCGGGATACATCGGGAGCCGAGGGTCCGACAGTGACGTGCAGGGGGTATTATCGGTGGAATGTATTATTTAGGTATGGTGAACACCTCCGACTCTAATGCATGGAACGTGCGTGTTTCGGTTCTTTTCCTTTCAGGCTTATTTCACGCTTAAGCTGATGCAGTGGTTGCCAAAAAGCGATTCAATCTAGAGCACCCGCCTTCAAAGTCTGTTTTGTTCGGTTCATTGAGCCGATGCTGCGATAAGACATCAAACTTTGTTTACCCCATGCTCCGCAAGGAATGTTGACAGTAGTTGCAGATGATCGAGCCCTGTTCGCTTCTACTAGTAGCCGGTCATCTTAATTTTAAATAACGCAGTTAAAGTAAGTTGAGGTGAAAGTAAAATCACACGAACCTCACAAGCAATTGTGATTTCGTGCTCTTAGAAGGACAGCAGGTCAAGAAGCATCAGCTGCGATGATTGTCGACTCCAGATAATTAACATGAGAATTGTCACTCGATTTCAGGATTCTTCATCTCTTAAAAATCTGCCTCTTATTGACAACTACAGCGTAGCTTGAGGACAGGACTAGGTATGACTAAGTAGGTTAGAGCTATACTGAGCCATTGGAGTGGTGTTGGCTGAGGGTTCGTTGTAAATACATACACGATACCTACTGGGTCCCAGCGTACATCTTCCAAGGTTTTATCATAAACAAAGACAGGATGGTCCTTGCAGAGAAGCTCTTCGAGGTTTGAGATCGTAATGTGGCGAGGTTTGGCCACTTCAAGAACCGGGATAGCGGGTGGTGGTGGTGGATGAGAGGTGACCAAGACCTGGCAATCCAGTGCACCAAAAAGCGCCTTTTGTGCCTCTGGACTGTTCAGCGGCGACGTTAAAAAAAGCTGTTATCTGGTCAGCAACTAGAAATGTTAGAACCAATATCGCTACACACTACGTGGCCCGCCTTAAGAGTGGCTAAAACCAAAGCAGGATATCTCAAGTCATTTGGACCCAAATAGGTCAGTACTTGTGCACCCTGTCCAGGTTTGAGGTGGTCAACAAACCGCCATGCTAGGCCATTGACAGCATTGGCCAGCTGAGCATATGTGACAGTTCGAACCCCGGCTTCGTAAGAGCCTTGTGGCTGGCCAGAGACCGTATACGGAATCTGGCCGCTCCCGCGCCAAACGATCAACAACGTGCGGGAATGTATCATCCTGCCAGAGGGCGACGCGCGAATGTTCGGTATCCACGGGCTGCAGTGCTTGTGCGAAATGCTTATTTCCGTATCAGAGCTGAGGTTTACAAGTTTTCGTCACAATATGGCGGAATGGTCACCCTACGGAGATGACTAGAGTTTAAATACACGAATACGGAACCGGCCGCTTCTTCTTACACTTAACGTTCTGACCTATTTATCCGCTCACGCCACCGTCTTGTGAAATCTCACGTCGGCATGGGTTTGAATGGCGTGCGCTCACCAAAGTACCAACTGGTTTATAACTTAGGCTCGATGATTTCTCATGCATGAACCACGGGGGATAGTTGCAGCAGGGAAAGCCGCCACTCGATCAAGACACCCACTAGATATTGATTTATTTTCGTGACTTATCTCGAAGTCCCAACCCATCCATCACGCTGACCACCCTTAGTCGGACATTCCTAAAATGAGTTTAGTGGCTTCTGTTTGTAATTTGATTGCCTGAAATATCAGCCTTGCATATTTCCCCAATGGGGTTGTAATTTTTCCGAGGTTACCCTATTGCTCTGTTGTCAATTGTCATATGTCGTTAATGTTACGTCAACTGCTGTAAAAACTGTCAGATTCGAAGCCCCGTATATTTCTGTTCTCTCCTGGGTAAATTGAGATGCTTTAATGTTGTTTTTCTTGACGGGTTATTCATACACACGTTTTAACGCGTCAAATCGCGTCAAATCGCGTCAAATCGCGTCAAATCGCGTCAAATCGCGTTCAGCCGTGTTAAATCACATTTTACAATTTTTGACAAAGCGCTAGATTTTTTATTCCTAGCAATTCCTTCTCGTACCAATTGCGGGGAAGGCCTTCGCCAACTTTTCATAAGTTCTCATTTTTTTTCGCGGCCTATAATACATAAAGATGTGAAATTGTGCTTCGGGCTGACCTTTGTCGCCATATCCACCTCTGTAATAATCAGATGCATCTTGTCCAGTCTGTTATAATCGCGTCACCCCTACAGACCTTCGGAATATATCTTTGAGAGATGGCCCAGATGATATCCATAATGCACCTTAGTCATTTCTAGATGCTACACCCACCATATTTCTTAGTGACTTCTATTTTAACATTTGTTGTCAGCTCTGCTTAACTCGTACATGTCGCTAACGGCTAAGGTTATGCAGCAGTAGAAGAACAGCTCGGAAAATACGTGTTCAATTGCTCTGCTGGACAGGCTGAAAGTGCAGGTGACCAGTTACCGGTATCAAGGGGTTAGCGTGTGACGTACGGGATAAATATTGTCCCGGGTCCATCTAGTCGTTAGTTCATGTGTCCCGTCTCCCCCGCAAAGATATGACCTTACTTGTTCTTTTTAACACGAGCAACTATTGCCTCACCACAGACTATTCAATATGGCCTCTGTGACTCTGACGGCTGACATTATGCAGCATGTCATATTCTTTGTCATTTACGACTGCATCAACCCGTGGACTTGGGTACTTCGACCCAACATTGCCCAATATGCGACCGTCAACTTCGTTTGGCAAGACGCAATCGAGCGCAAAACTTTTGCAAACTTGTACCTCGATACCAATAGACTGATACACGCCAACTCTATCATAACCCCGCGGCGTCGAGGTTACCTGCGTTCTATCACACTCAACGTCGTGCTGCCTAAGCCTGGACCTCTACGGAGTGCCGAGACTGACGATGAGAAGTTACGCAACAACCAAGCCCTCCAAGCTACGTTTGAAGCGCTTCTTCACTCATTGAGTCTGTGGAAAGCGACCGATGTTCATCCAAATGGTGTTAAGCTTTCCTTTGAGGCATTTGCACCAGGTGACCAAGGGCATGGGGAGGAAAGACCTGACTCTCCTGGACGCCGGCTGAGACGAGGAGGATGGAAGCGCAGACATAAAAGTTCGGTGCTAGACCTAACAGATCCTGAGTGCATTGCACGATGTCCGCCTGTGTTGGTCATCGGGGAAGTTGAGACGAAACGTCCCAACATAGGGAGGTATATTTCTGCAATGGCCATCTGCGCTTTGCTTGCGAAACTGCCGGCAGCAAAACGAGCGTATATTGGCTGGCGGAATTCTCTGCAGTCCTCATTTATGCGGGATAGTAAGTGCATGACCTAGTTCTATCCGATACAGCTATAACCATATACTAATCTTAATGATATAGATATTGCTACCCTCCTCTCTCAGATTAAGCATCCTATGGACGATGTATCCATTTTTGATGGTACTCTGAGACTCACAAACGATTCACAATCATCTTCAAGCAGGAGCGGTGATCGGCTTTCACAATCTATCCGCATCCTGTCGCAGCGTCTGCAGTCTATTCTTATTGATGACATCGTGGTTAGCGATGAAATATTTTTCCCAACAGATCTGTCTATCATTAGTCCCACAGAGCTGCCTAGATGGGACCGATTAGAGGTATTCACCTTAAATTATCCCCCGTGCACTCCTTCGGGCGAGTGGCTATTTCTCCCACACCCGAATAAGGATGCAATAGAGTATTCAGAGAGCGAAGCATCATCCGATGACGAAATGGGCGACATACGGAGCAGAGCTATTGCAGCCCCAGCAATGCGTCGGTTTTACATTGCTGCAGCAAATGCAGCTCTGCAGATGCCAAGACTACAGCACATGACGCTCGTGGCGCAATTCTACGATCTAGATCAAAATACCTGGCATAAATTCTGGTATTTCACAGAGGACCCCGTTCCATTGGCAAGATGGACAAGTAGCTCGCGATATGTCCCCGAGGATGAGATATTGGACTGCTGGCGGAAGGTATCGAGGATGAACTTAAACAAGGAACTGGAGGTGGAACTTTCAGATGACATAAACGCCGTGTGAGATGGCGCTCTTCATTGACCAAGCGCATTCAAATGTGGTTTATGTGGTGTAAATCTACCAATCAATGGTCCCATTAGTGTGACATGTTTAATCTAGGATGATACGCTGATGCAGTACGCCTCATCAACCCAAAAGCTAAAAGAGGTTCAATGTTAAACATGGTCGTTATTTTAATTTGCTAACAAGAAGGTTTACTTACTTATTGCATGCATTCTCTAGGGCCGGATTCCATGCGTCTGTTAAAAGTAAGTATTAGATTCTGGTTTCGATGGTAGGATGGCAATGAAAGAAACTTACACAGCTGGTTAAGGGTGACGCTATTTCTCGTAGCAAATACTTCGCACCCATCGCCATCTTGCGCAATAGCGTATTTATTACAATTTTCAGGGATTCCTGGCTGCGTAGGTCCAGGTGCTGTAACTTTGGTAGCTGAGGTACTAGAAGCTTTGGTACTCGGCGAGTTAGTGCTATCGGGACCTTGGATACAGTACGCATAGTCAGGCCAGAAGCCATCACAGCTGGAACCTATTATACTCCTTAGTTGCATATATCTCGGATTAATAGCTTTGGGATTCCTCCTTACCGTCAACATCAGTGTTCCATGACGTAAATTGAGTGAGGGTAATGCCATATCTGGTCGCCACTTCGCCGCAGCTATCTCCTGACTGGGCAACATACCACCCTTTACACCCAGCTATCGTGCCAGATCTCGTTGGACCTGGGGCGTTGCTTATTGTTGTTGTCGAAGTAGGGACAGTGGTTGTGCTTGTATCTGCATCTGTACTAGTATCTGTATCGCTTAGGATATCGTCGCCCAAGACGCAGTACTATTGGCGCGAAGATCAGTGTGTTTTCTAATATGTATATGGGCATGCCCAAAGAAAAGATGAAAGAGAAGCGGTTAATATCATCTTTTTATCAACTTACTGAAGTATTTAGCCAAAGATTCTGGCAGTTGTTGCCTGTTGGATGTTAAAACAAAATTTTAGATGTATGGCGTGGTTTGAGTAGAAACTAACCGACAGCAGGATTCCATGCAAAGAGTTCAACTATGGTGATTTCCCACTCAGCCAGAAAGTCGTCACACATATTGTCAACGCTGATGTCTGGAGTTTTATCCCAAATATAACAGTTGTCAGTAGCGCCTGTTGTTGCATCTGATGGCTTGGGCTGGAAATCGGAATTAGTTTTGGTGGGCATTGATGCAACTGCGAGCTGTTTAGCGTTTTGAAACAAGAATGCGCATGCTTTTTTTTTTTTTTTTTTTTTTTTGGCTTACGCTTAGGATCCCAGAACAACCCGCAGTATCTGGTGTCTTTATCAAGGTAGCAATTTCCCCACTCGCCTGGGTTTCCTCTCTGCGCACTGGGGTTCCATCTCACCCATGTCTCAATATCCACGCCGTACATGTTTGCTGCAGCACGACAACCAAGGTTGTCAACGTCGTTGTCGTACATGTAGTAGCAACCCGAGAGTGATCCGTTTGCGAGGTCGTATGTTGGGGTAACCCAAGGCTGTGCCCCTGTAGCTGTTGTTGTTGCTGCTTTTGGTAACGGTTCGTGTGTCCAGATAGTGGGAATGTCTTCCAGTTCGTCGAAACCTATTGTCTCCCTTGTCGTTGAAGTCGTCGTAGTTGTAATACCCGACCCTGGGATAACTGGAGGTGTGTACTGCAAAGGATTGCTAATGCACACTACACGCCCAACCATGCGAGCAATGTCTGCATTGCAGCCGCGGATGCTTAGCATGGGGTTCCATGATAAGAATTGCACGGGAGCAATTTCTGCCATCTTCACAATGTTCGTGCATGTGTCACCCTTGGCGACTGTATATGTCTTGCATGATCCCACAACGCACAGGGAGGACTTGGATCCTGGGAAGCCCACGCAACCTGATGTGAGACCATTCAGTGCGAGCAGATCCTCAGTACCCATGCTGTGAGTGCGAGCAAAGTCGTCACAGTCATCACTGGGCGACACTGGTACCATGTTTCCAATACAAGACCGCGTTGCTGTGGCCGTTGCGGAGCTGATAAAGGCAGAATCTGTGGGAGTGGAGATGGGTATGAGCGATCTGCCACAGGAAGACACACGAGAAGTATATTGTACCGCCAAGTCGGCATCATAGGCACCCGGGTCTTCCATCTCGGCAAGGAATGCGCCGAGCTCGCAATCGTCGCAGGTCTCTGTTAGGCCCTTATTGACTCGAAGATAACACCAGGCATCTGGTCCAGATATCGCGCTTTATCAACGTCAGTAATTATACAGATGAAAATACTACTTGAAATGTTTTCCCACCTATCCTTAAGACATCCAATTCTGTGGTTCAGCAAAATCCTGTCAATGGCAACTGAAAGCCGAAACGTTTCATTGTTGCCACCAAAGATTTTCTCCTGGACGTCGGTGCCTGGTATATACACAGTGCTGTTGGAGGGTTCAAGGGTCAGAGAATCGCTGCTACAGGCTGATTCTATCGTTCCCTCGAGTGAAATGAGTGAATTTAAGCAAGCGACAGTACAAAGTTTTGCCAAATCATCGGCGGTGAGCTTTTCTTGCGCTGCGAATCCGCTGCTGCCATAGCCTTGATTCAACAAGACCATACCCTCATTGTTGCACGATACGGGTGATTCCATAGCCTGAACACATTCCGTCGACAAACCTTCGACACCGGTTAGATTGAAGAGCTGTGTGGTATCTTCCCTTTTGAAATGAGAGCGACGATGTCCATCAAAGTGGTTGTGTGCGGAGGACCCCCAGACAGATCCGCACACAGCAATGGTGGAAATAAACAAAGATGATGGGCTTAAGAGTGGCATTTTTCAATCGTCGCCCAACAGAAGACAATGAGATTATGTTGCAACTTCAAGGGGGCGCCGACTCGGGGCTATCTCTATCAACGATACGGAATGGGCTGGAGGGTGTGCTGACCTGGCCCTTTTTCTCGCATCGCTCGATACGGTCAAGCTAGCGGCTTAAAAATTGCCTCAATCATTTCCCATGATTCAGCCGAGTAGGCAGAATGACACTCCAGATCCGAGATCCCGCCGCTTGTTAGATTCAACTTAGGCTGACCGAAATTGCAGTTCAGCAAGGTGGATCCTCTGGGACGGAACGCATTTGACTGTGCCGCACAAGCTCGGGAAGACCAGATTGGACTAGGATGGGTTCTGTGTCAGCCGAACCGCGAATCGGATTTCCGCGGGTTGGAGATTCTTGCTCAACACCCCACCTGTTGGTTCGACATGTAGGGACAACAGTGGGCCTTTGGCGCTAACAGCCCTGAATCACACTAACTTAGGTCCTCTTCGGCCGTTGGTTGCATATCTGGAAAAGTTCAGTGCAGTTCGCGTGTTGTTGGTTCTGCATGCAGGAGGAACGGACACTAATTAATTGGTGTTCAAGGCTAGCTAGCCTGAATGGGGCTCGCACTGATCCTTTTTGTGACCGTTTGTTGCCGATACCCGGAAGCCAAGACTGGCAACCATTATGATTCAGTTGCAATTCCTAATAATATGCTTAAACAAGGCAATAGCTCCACGGCCCCGACCGTGATTAGGTATCTTTTCCGCTTTCATGTGATAAGGTCCACTTTGGTAGCTCAGGTGAACGCGTCCCTTCCACGGGAAGAGCACGGCCGCCACTAATGCTAGCCTAGTGGCAAACAGGGGATTTCGAGCTGTGAGATTCTTTCGGGCCGTCCGGTTTACAACCAACAACAATGTGTTCCATGCTCAAGCACGATGGGCGCTGCGACGTCTGTTTGTATTTTTATTCTTAATATCATTTCACACAATTGATAGTGTCTCTGATTTGAAGTCGAGGTATATAATAGCGATGATCTGATCTCTCGTCTTCATTGAATTTAATCATTGCACCATTTCCTCATTCTCACGTCCTTATTTTCTCAAATAACTTTGGCTCCCTTTCTTTCTTGTCAAAAGCCTTTCTTTGGCTCACGTCAGTCATTTTCTTGTGAGATACTTGATGGTGCCTCCCTCCTCTCGGCGTGGTCAGCCCTCTCTCCGAGGGAGGACGCTGGCCAAAACCTCGCAATATCTCGTCAGTATCCTTTTGACTCTGATTCTAGTCCTGGAAGGTTGTTACTTTCCAGTGGTGGCTACCGAGCCAGAGGTTGGAGTCAACCATGGCCCAGCCTTGACAAGACAGGATTTACATGACAGAGGGGAAGTGAGCTTCCACAGCCTCTTCACACGGGTTGAACCCGACGATCACACATGCACAAAAGACCGTGAATGTAGGAACGGAGCCTGTTGTGGCTCCAGCGGTGTGTGTGGCTATGGACCTGTTTATTGTGGTATTGGATGCATGTCCAACTGCGACGCCAAGGCTGAGTGTGGTCAGTTCTCTGCCGACGGCGAGGCGACATGCCCCCTAAACGTGTGCTGCTCCGAGTTTGGATTTTGTGGAACAACTGCGGTCAGTGATTAGACCCTCCTCAAGTACCCGCCATTTTTATCTCGCCAACTGACATTTTGAAGGAATTCTGCGATCCCAGCAGCGGATGCCAGTCCAACTGTGGGAACCCTTCCAGTCCGGGATCCGGGGGCAACGTCCGAACTCGTGTTGTAGGCTATTATGAGTCTTGGAGCTCCTATTCCGGACGATGCGGGTCTTTAAAGCCTTCGCAGATCCCCTCATCCGCTTTGGATATCCTCAATTTTGCGTTTGCATACATTAGCCCTGAAACTGTTAGTACTTGATTACATTTCAACAGCGGCCGATTTCTATTAGATATGCTGATACAAATAGGCGGATATTATCCCCATGGTTGGGGAACACGGGGAAACACTGTCCGAGTCTGAGGCCGCTAAGCTTTATGCCGCTGTCACAGCCCCTAAACTCGGAAACCCAAAGATGGGTGTCTGGTTGGCGATAGGAGGATGGACCTTTAGTGACAACAAGTGAGAGAGCTCCGTCTGCCGCGATGGTTTCCAGATGACCTAATCAGGACTGACCTTGAGTACCGCAGCACAATATTTCAGCCAGTCTTTGGAGATATATCGTCCACTGAGGTCTCTAGACGGCAGTTTGCCCTCAACCTTGTCAAGTTTATGCAGCAGTACGGCTTTGATGGTGTTGATATTGACTGGGAGTATCCTGGTGCATCTGATCGTGGAGGAAGCATTGCCGACTATGAAAACTTTCCATTACTGCTGAAGGCTATTCGCGAAACTTTCAATACCTATGGGTTCGGGCGCTGGGGTATTTCAATTACAGCCCCAAGCTCATACTGGTACCTCCGATGGTTCAATCTTCCAGAGTTGGTCAAATATGTGAACTTCATCAATCTGATGAGTTATGACCTGCACGGGATTTGGGACAAGCAGAACGAAATTGGCAGTCAGATCCTAGCTCACACTAACCTCACTGAAGTCGATCAAGCGCTGGAGCTATTTTGGCGGAATCAAATCGATCCAGCAATGATCAACCTTGGCGTCGCCTTTTATGGTCGTTCATACACACTTGCAGATGCTTCATGCGCAAAGCCAGGATGTAAATTTAAAGGTCCAGGCGCCAAAGGCCAATGCAGTAACACGGCAGGTTACCTGTCTTACAGGGAGATTATGCAGAAGATCGACGCAGCCGGCGGGTCGGCAGATCAAATATGGGACAAACAAGCCGGTGTGAAAATGGTCGTTTACGACAGCAGCAACTGTCAGTTCGCCTTCAAATTCCACTCCTGTTTTCATTTTGGTTTGTAATAAAGTGTGACTGACTATTCCGGTTTCGGCTAGGGATCTCTTACGATGACAGTACCACATTCCAACAAAAGGTTGACTTCGCTAACGAGCGCGGCCTTGCAGGCTTGATGATCTGGGCTATCGATCAAGATGACGATGGTTTCAATGCCCTACAAGCACTCACAAACAAGAATGTCGACCCAACCAGTCCGGAGAGCGATCTTATGTCTGACTTTGATATCTCGCGATGCTATTACACTGACTGTGGAGGTGACTGTTCTGAGCATATTGGATTTAAGAAAATGGTTTGTCATACTGCTATCGCCTTTAATCTTAGCCCTGTATCGCTACTAAAGTTCTGAGCATAGACAAGGTTGAATCTCGACGAACGAGGTAACGGATGTCCGAAGTCTGGCAAAGACTCTCAGCAGAGAGCGTTATGCTGTCCACCATGGGGAGCCCCAAGCCCCGAGACATGTCGCTGGACCGATAATTGTAAAGACGACTGTCGTGAAGGAGAAGTGAGAGTGTCCTGAATTCATGTTCTTCTACATACCGTTAGCTAATATATTGGCTTAGATAACTCTAGCCCTCGATAACTACGGCGGCGGTGAATACTGCCCCTCCAACCACCTCAAGCAGTTTTGTTGTCCAGCCTCAAATATTGATAGAGCAGTGAAGGAGTGCGAGTGGTATCGTGGAAGTATCTGCCCTGGCGATAAACCGCAATATCTCACTTATTCCGGTATCTCAAGTCTATGTTGTCCTGCAAAGCCTAAGTTCAAAACTAGCACCTGCGATTGGCACGGTACTCCTGTTTTCTGTTCAGATACAAATTGCCCTGTGGTATGTCTATTCTTTCTGATCGTATACGATCGCCAACACCTTACTTTTATGCCATCATGTGATATGTGTTATAGAAGACTAAACGTGTTTGTCTCCAATTAGGGTCAAATCACAGTGGCTCGGAGCGACGCTGCCACTCCCTTGAAGGGATCCAGATCTGATGCCAACGGATGTTATACCGGTGGCGAAAAGTCATTTTGCTGTGATGCACCTTACGGGTGAGTGAAGACTCCGCACTGAAACCTGCTAGTTACTGATAAAGCGAGATAGTGAAAGTTCAAGTGGAACACTACCAGTTCAACTTGACCATCTATTCCCAGAGTACAAAGAAATTCCCGTTTCTGATGAAGCTGTGTACAAGGAGGCCCTGGACAGCGTTTGGGCATGGGATGTGGATCCTGATAATACACCGTTCGGTTCGGTCCCCCCCAGTCTCTCGAACTTGCTTGAAGAAATATTTAGTTTTTGTTCGTCTCTAACAATTGTGATTTCTAGCTCGGGTTGTAATGGTCGGTCCCCCGGAAAACGTCCAGTCACTTGACAAGCGTGATGGATCTGCCCTGGAAACCTTCGATTGCCCTAATCCGAGACCAGATGATTATGGTGTGCAAACCTTTAAGGCTGTCTGCATGGCTGAATCGGATGAGCATGACTGTGATGATCTTCTTCTCGGCGATGGCGCCTATGGAACCATTGCACGCCTACCTAAGTCATGTGGACCAGACGAGTGGGTTCGCGTGGTCTCGTTCCGTGAAATTGATAATTCAACACTCCCACATCACCTCTCCAAACGCACGACGCACCGTTCGAAAGTATACGAGATCAAGTACGACTACAACATTCGCGATGTAGCTAACGATGAGATCTTCGTGCGAATTGATTCGTCGACCCATGAGCACTATTGGAACAAAGTAATAGCCTCACCATTGCAGTCCAAGAAACGCAGCGATGACCGTACTCAAGCCAACTATACCGCCAAGATGAACTGGCGTGAGCCTCACATGGAATGGTTCCAGCAACATGAGTCACGAAAGCGTGGTGCTGGTAATACTGATTGGTGGAAAAATCTATTCAGCGGATTCTTAAAGGATGGCCTGGTAAGCAAGAGTCAGGAAAAAAGTTACGATTTCGATCAGGTTTTATATCAGGCATCAATCAACTGTCCCCCAAACTTTGATGCATCAATGAATGCCAAGGTCAAAGGCGGGGTGACGGCCGATATTGACTACGGTGTGAGCCTGATTGGCCGTGTCAAGGACACCAAATTTGAACAGGCTTTCGCCTACATCTCACTCAGGAAGTTTTCGGCGAATGTGCAACTGTCTTTGGAAGGCGAGGCCCAATTCACCTTTGAGTCACAGGAAGCCCACCTGCGTATGTTCAATCTTCCGCTTGACTTCTCTCTCCCCTGGATGTCGGAGCTGGTCTACTTAAATGCCTTGGGACTAATTCGATGACAGTTTCTAACTTTGCGCCTTGGGGCGGAAGCTTCAACATCAAAGGGCTGGTGACTATTGGGCCCTTCATGGACATTACGGCACAGATAGATGCTATCGCTACTATATCCGGGTATACAATTCTCTCTTCTTACAGTATCGCCATTCAACTAACTCATGTATATCGCAGGTCCTTTTCAAGTGGTGTGAACATTGGCACCCAAGACTCGGCCAGTTTGGACTGGTCGCCGTTAACATGGATGTATCCCCCCTCTATGGATGTCATCCCAAATTCCAATGCACTGCATTCTGGAATGTTCCCAGAGACGATTTCCATTACAGCAAGCCGAGAGGTTTCGGTCGCAGCGAAGGGTTCCATCGCCCTCACTGTGACTCCCAGTGTGGCATTTAAAGTGCAGGTCGATATCAACGGTCTGCTCCAGACCAGCACGCATATTACGGCTGCATTTCCCAATCGCATGGTCCTTGGGGTGGGCACATCCGAATCTTGCAGTGGTGGGCTGCAGTATTGGATGGATTACGAGCAAAGCTTCAACCTTAACGCCAACACATCCTCGCTGGGTTGGGATATGCCTAACAAAAATATTTACAAAAGCTCCAAGCGGCTTCTATACCCCAAGTGTTACTCATTTGGCTCCGACAATCGAATAAAGCCTAGGATCATGAACAGGGCAATTCTGGAGACACATACTCTTAGTGGACGCGCTGAGATTGATGATCAGGAGCCAGCCGTAAACCCGCTGTTTCCTGATCCGACTGGGAGGTGTCTGGTTTGTGCAACAGACACATACTATAATGATGGTAACTGTGGTCGTGTTTTCGATGACGACGGAAATCTACTTGACCCCAAGTGTAAGGCAACTGGGGGATCCTCATCCGAGAGACGAGCCACAAATGCAGGGTTTGAACCCCCGACACAAAAGTACGAGGATCATCTGCGATGGTTTAAGGAGAGAGCCCTTGAAAAGCGTGGTGCGAAATCACGATTTACTATCTGTCAGTCCTCAGCGCCCAATAACCAGTATAGTCTTGCAATCACCGTCAAGGCTCTTTACTACCCGTCTTCAGGCAAATTAATGGATCTCTTTGCGGGAGGCAATCTTAAAACATATGCACCCAGTTACAAAGGATTTATAAATGACGATGACGAATATGATTTTGGTAAGTCATCCATACCCTTTCTATGAGATTCGGTGTGTATTGATAGGTAAATTTCGACAAGGCTTTGGTCGAAGAGATCCCCCTCTTAGAGATACATCGGCGTCATGGGATGCAGAGCATGTGCTGGTGAGTAACCTTACAAGCTCGGTACGGCATTTCAAATTTAGTCCCTTTGAGTTAACTTAACATTCCTGTATTATAGGAACACCAAACCGTGAGTCTTCTGGTCGTATTAGGGGTTTATGCGTGTCTTGATTGATTCAATCTTCACATATCTACTGCGCTATCGATTGGCAACTCACAAAACTGACTCAAGTGTGATTTTAGCTCAAGGCTTTCCTTGAAACATATACAGACAGCATGCAGCAAGGTTCCATACGGTATCCGAATGCAGCGGCAAAAGTTTTCCAAGACATCAAAAAATTCAAAAAAGATTCATGGATTAAGTTCGACGATTGGGACTTTTGCCAACACCTCAAATTTTGGCTCGATACGATTCCACTAGAGGCCACCTGGTATGACTCGAAAGTCTCCGAGAACTCGCTGGGTCGTACAATTGTGCAGGCACTTCCAAATAACAAGCTTTATTGGGACAAACTGCCGTTGCTTGACGAGGAAACAAACGGTGCGAAGTTAGGGTGTGTGACTGAATGCCAAATATATCCCGATTGTGAGTTGGATACTGATGAAACGATTGAGTAGAGCATGGGGGGGAGCGGAAAATCCTCGAGACGTGGAAGCGTGTCTGGCCAATGATCCGCCAAATTACGCCGACGCGATCTGTCTGATGGGAAAGGTGCTGAACGCAATTCGTTATCATCAACTAGTGGAGGATATTCTTGTTAAGCAGGCTAACCGAATCGTCGATTTTCTGTAAGATTTGGACTTGAATTCTAGTCTTGATTCCTGTTAATTGTTCTAAATTACTTGGTCACAAAGCTAACGACGTTTGCCTTGCCGCTTAGGGATGCTATGGAAGATGCTGCTGCAAGCTTCAACGACCAAAGTTATGTTAAGAAGCCATACATACGCTTAGGCATCTCGAAATATTTCAAAAAGTGGATGTATGAAGATTCCGCGACAGCAGGTAAGAAGATGGCTGGGCTGCTAAATGAAAATATCCCCATAATACGCAGTAAACTTGCCAATACGCCACAAGCCAATCCAGGTAATCCAGCTGGCGGCGGCACGACAACAGGTGCACAGCAAGGCAACGCTAGGTTATTAGAAGCAATAGAGGCACTGGAGAATCAGTATGCTGGACAGGGTCCTTGGTCGTATGGTCCTGATCACCCAAACCCATTTGCAGCATGGAAAGATGAGCCAAGTCTGGCTCGAGGATAAGGCTTATTTATACGTTCCTGATGTAGAAGTAGTAAATAAGAAATTACACAAGGATTTTATGATTAGCCTTTCCAATACTTTATGAAGATAAATAGGTCTTCAAGATAAAACGAAGGATCTTGTTACGGGCTCGGGTTTTGCCCGTGCCTACCTTCCTGTCTTATAGGGCTAGTTGGACAAGCTGACGGGTAGCTTTTACAATACGTATCCTTTTGCTATTTGGTGCAATGGGATAGGGCATTCCACCCTGATGACCGCAGCCGCTAGCCCCGCTGGAGCCCTCTCGGGCCAGCTCATCACATATCTATATTGTGGACGAGATCAAGCACGCTGGGTTTAGCAATACAAGGGAATAAAAAGGGCATTGTGTCTGGTCATAGGTAAATTTTGTTGACATATGCAATTAATGGTAAGCAAGTTGTATTGAAAGCTAAAGTCGGTCTGTATTCCATGCTATTGGGGCTCTCTACACCGAATTCCTAATACTTTGGTCTGGCAACTTGACTGAATTCGGCAGAGGTTCCTGTGTTGACTTCGGCCATGCTATATCTCAAGGTTACTTATAATGATAATGATAATGATAAGATTCAGATCTTAGAAAAGCATAGCGCCTTTCCACATCGGCCAACATCGGCTCATACTCCATTGCCTTATGCTACAATCGCCCGATGCATGTACATTTCAGACAAACACACAGCCGCCAATTGATAATTTTATTACTCTTGCGGCTGTTACAAATCTCAGGAAACATATTTTTTAACTGTTCGTAGCAGAAGTTGAGAGCGACCTCTATCTCGTGAAACAAGAAAATAAAACGCTAAGGAAGCCTGAGACACCTCGCCGAGTATGCCTGCATTCGAGAAGACCCCCAGCGCTTACGCAAGCCTTGTTGGTAGAGTCTGCGCTTTAACAAGTGAGTCCAACCGTTTTCCTCACAGGCCGCAGCAATGGCAGATTTTCCCGAAATATCATGCAGGCTGACTCCTAACACCTTCAGGCGGTGCCAATGGTATCGGCACATGCCTTTTCAAAGCTTTATTCTCGGCACGGGCACACGTCTACTTTGGCGATATCGACTAAGACGCGTGCCAAACTGTCGTGAATGATCTAAGAAAGACAATCCAGTCATCATCCGAGCTTGCGTTCCGCAAAATTGATGTCCGTGTCTATCAGGACAACTTGGATTTATTTCAACTGGCTTTCAAGAAACACGGCAGGTTGGACCACGCCTTCTCTGTTGCAGGTGTGACAAAGGCCAAGGGTATAAATTGATTTGACTCGAGAATGAGTATTACCAGCCTCACCGAGCAGCCATCCCCCCATATTGTGGATTTCAACCTAACCGGCGTCCTATACTTCACTCGGATTGCGTCCGTATTCCTGAGACAAAGCAATGAAGACCACAAACAGGACAAATTCTTCTGCATCCTCGAATCTATCGCCTCATTCAAGGAGCAGGTAGGACTCTTCACCTATCAGCCTACCAAGCGCGGGGTGCTCGGCCTGATTCAATCCAGCAGAAAGTATTTCCGCGAATGCCTGGGTATTCGACTTAACATCGTTCGCCCATCATTCACGAGGACCAGAATCTCAGGACCCGTGATACACCTCTGGGAGTCCCAAGGTGTTGCCGCGAATGAGCCGGAAGATGTTGCAGATTACTGCATGACATTGGCGAGCGTGTCGTAAAGCCCGCATGGCGGGTTATTCGCGGGGCTGGCTGTGTTTGTCGAGGGTGGCAAGGGCTGAGAGATTGAGAAAGATCTCGACAAATGTGACGCAAGTTGAATCGACGGGGAGATGAGCAAGAATGCGCACAAGATTGATCTTGTGCTTGGTAATGGTTCTTCATGGATTGATCCCCAATAGACTAAATATCCTTTTCAAAACCGGCACGTGAGCTTTTTCCGACCAGTCCCCACGTTTTGCGGATGCGATCAACCATATCATATTTCTCTAGATAGAAGAGAGCAGGCCAGTCAGAGAACGATATTTCGTGATAGCTAGCGCCCAGATTCACTCACCTCATGGAGTTATCTCTCCTCAGCACACTTTTGTATAGAATTGGTCCGGTTAAATGTAATTATGTTGAGGCATTGGTAGACTAAACTGGAACCATATATTAGCGAATAGAACCAACAATGCAGGCCTGACCCGGTGGAAGTTTCGCTTGTCTCCACCATTCTCATTGATTTATATACTAAATTTCCCGCCAAAACTACCAGAACCAAGGAATATTTAGTATCCTGCTAGTTCCAGGATAACCCCAGCCATTTATTCGATACGATCACCACAAGTATCTCTTTCTTGATGTCTATTCCGAGTTGGTTGTCAGCCTATAAAAAAGCTTTTGTTTTTACTTTGCACTTTGAGTTCTTCACTTTCAAATTCTCTGCCATCAAGTTGTAGGAGTTGCCAACATAGGTTCCAAAGTCAACAAAAATGCTGCTCACGGCATCAAAATGGGCTTATCGAATGATATCAAGATTGGCTCCATTGTCATCGATGAGAAACAGAACAAGGTTGTTCTCGCCATACGATGATGGATCCCGAAAGTTCAGCGCCGAAGAATCCGGCATTGAATGATTACTAGATGAAGAGAGAACAAATCAGAAGCCATGAACCCGCTTTAACGTCTTTTTCGCTACCAATGCTATTACTACCACTATGTTCACTAGATTCCATGGTCATACTATTCACAATTTTAGCTTCTAGGCCCTACTAATGTAAAAATAAAAAATAAATTATGAATTCTTTAAATAAAGATATAAAGAGAAATGAAATTTCATTTTTAAACTATTGGAGAGGACTATGTATATCTAGGATTGGTACTCCTAGATGGCGACTATGGTTGCCTTCGCCTTCGTCACCGGATTTGGCGCGCCACATTTCTCCATACCTGCTATAGGGACCGGCTCAGCCGAAATTGCCAACTTTCTCGGTTTTTCGAGTGCTATTGTAGTTTTCCAGGTCGCCTGGGCTCCCGTCGCTGCCGAATACGGGGTTTACATGAACCGGAGTTGTTTGTCGCATCCCCATGACCCCAAATCCCGAGGCTGGATTTCATGTTAACCAAGCAAGAACTCGGCTTTCGGAAAAAGAACCCACCTTAACATTCATCCAAAACCTTGCCTCCTTTTTGCGTACAAACTTCGTCAAAGGCCTGTGAGTTGAGTCCTACATCGCAGTAGAAGGCCATCTTGCGCCAGCACCAGCACGACTGCTTTCCGATGGCGCTGCAAACCTCGTCCGTGGCGGTAGAATCTTTGATGTCTGCAATTCGGCATTGTGACCCGATGTCACCACATGCTGTTGTTCCAGCAATAAGTCCAGAGAGTAGAAGAAGAAATGAAGCGAATTGCATCGTGTCGAATATGTAGTGGTAGTTTGTGGGTTGAAGTGGATGGATGGTCAAGCTGTGATGATGCTCTGCTGATGCTGAGACGAATGGAGCGAAGATTCTAGCCTTTATTTATGTGTTCATCTCATACAAGAAATAGAACAGGATCGATCTTAATTCCTACTGAAGCTCGTTGATGACGATGTATTACGTCTTGACATTCCACCAATTCGCAAGATTCTGGCTAGATTTCCCCAGCCGAGCCGCACAGCCTAAACCTTCATAGGATCAAAAGAGGTAAAGACGGCGCCAAAGACCAATGCAAAGGATTTTGTTAAATCGAAAAGAGCCACTAAGGTCTTGATTAGCCTGTGGGGCGACGTGCCAAGCAACGGTGAAGAAAGATCACCGAAAGGCTATTTGGAGGCTCTGGAACTCGCGACGGGACCCCCGACGTTCCGTATCACACCAATTCCTCCGTTGATGCACTATCAAACTACAAGTCAAAATTGATCATTTTGATTGCTCTTTCATTTCCAGCAATTTCACACCAATTGAGGGGCATTTATGCATGCTACATTCTCGCGGTAGTCATCTTAGTTCCCCGTGGATCAACATCTGGCCATTGCCTCAACGTATTCCGCCGAATTATTGGTATCTCAGCTGCCACTTTCGACCTTGGTGAAATGGGTCGTACCCATTCAAGGTGAGTCTCTATGAGGCTGGATGACAATGACCCCGCCACACGTGGAATACAAAGGCTGCCATCAGCCGCATGCTGGAACGAGCAGTGACCAGATCGAGTTGTGGTAACTTTAAAACAAGGCCAATGCATTCCTTTTGCAAGTAATTTTACTTGATGAGGAGAGAATGTGTCTAAATCGGGCTTGCGAGGTAAACCCAGTCCGAAACAATACCTGCCCATTCCGGCGGTTCAGCCCAAATCGAGAAAAGCATTTCGCTCAACATTTGTTGTGAAGATTAAAACTCATCCACGTCCGGATGCAGCCATGGCAAGACTGGTCACATAACTACATATCTATTCATCCATGTTCCGATTCACAATTTCCCACTTACTCATCGACTGCAGAATCAGGTAAAATGCTGCCAGTGGTTTGCCCAATCAAAACCTTGCTCTTATAGACCTGGCATATGCGGTTGAATCGGCTGGTGATTTTTCATTCCAGCAAAATATCCTATTGGGCATGCCAAAAACCACATCTGCGGTTGGTTTTCATAAAACTCATCAAATCGTGCATCTGGAGCCTCCTTTAGGCTGCTTACGCGACCATCAGGGTGCAATGATTCCCGTGGATGCCTGCAAACTCTCTTCTCGCAAGTCTTCAGCGACATGATTATTGATTGCCAAACAAAAAGTGCCTAAATGAAACATGGGTCGACTTCGGAAAGGTCAGGATCTATTCAAAATACAATACAAGCTCTTGAAGCTCCGCCTCCCCGTCAACACAAGTGGCCCTGTTTATATCTTGGGCACCAAGGAATGGCCGCCATCTAGTCGAATTGTAGCTCCATTCACCCACGCACTAGAAAAAAATTAGCTATTGTTTCTCTCATGATACGAAGCTGTACTCACCCTGCTCTGCTTGACAAGAACAGGCAGGTTCCACCAACATCTTCTGGCGTTCCGACACGGCCCAGCGGGTTTGTCTCCTGAATCACATCTCCAAAGTTCTCGATCAAGGTCTTGGCCATTTTGCTGGGAAACAAGCCGGGGCAAATGGTGTTGCAGGTGATGCCTCTGGGGCCCAGCACCGTTGAGAGGTGCTTGCCAAGATGGATCAGTCCGGCCTTGGCAGCGCTGTAGGCGTAGTTTTCCACAACAGGCACCCGCAAGCCATCGATGGAGGCAATGTTAATGACGCGTGCCGGATCGACGGCGACCCCGTCGCGTACGTCTCCAGCCGCCTCCAGCTGTGGCAGGAGGAGCTGGATAAGCGTGAAGACGCGCTGCAGATTGAGGTTCAGAACCTTGGTCCATCCGGAGTCAGGGTAGGTTTCGAGTTTATCTCCCCAGGTGGCGCCGCTGTTGTTCACAACCACGTGCAGCTTCTTCTCTCGAGCAGCAAGCTCGGCGGCAAGAGCCTTGCAAGCATCGAGGGACTGAAGATCAGCAGGAAGCGCAACTGCCGATCCAAAACCTGTCTTCGAGTTAGTACGCGTGTTCAAGCTTTTCAATGCCCAATTTGCGATTGAAGGAAACGTCAAAGCTACCAATTTGATAACCATCGATGCGGATACGCGTCCTGGCGATGCCGAGGCATCGCGATCAAGTCAAAACTTACCCAACGAATTAAACTCGGCCGCCGCCTTCTCGCAAGCAGCAGCATCGCGGGATGAAATGTAAACCTTGGCTCCATTTCGAACAAAGGCGGATGTGATCATATGGCCAATGCCCTTCGCGCCGCCAGTCACGAGGACGACTTTGCCCTGCAGAGCGTTAGCCTTTGGCGGCTATCAAACCAGCAGCCAGCTGCTGAGTTAGCTTACCTTGACATCAAAAAGACTATTAATATCCATATTGGTCGAACTTAGGTAGCTTGGGCGATAGTGTGTGCTTCGATGTATGTACAATGTCTCAAACAGATAGATGGCAACAATCAGGAGAAGAAAGACAAATGTTCAGGAAAACGTGGAGAAGGGCCGAGGTGGAGTCATGTCACAAGCCGAGGTTCTACTCAAATAAGCTTAGTGAGCCGCCGAAGATGAGAATTTGTGGGTCATCATTTGGTCGCCAGCCAAGAGGAAGGGCTGTTGTACTCTCCGGGGCATCAAAAAACATCCGAAAAGAGGAATAGCATGGCCTTCAAGGTTTTCCGCTTGCAGACAGGAACATTTTATAAGATTACATGGGAAAACACTTCCGAAACTTCCGCTCCGCAGGTCGCTGCATCTGAAACAGACACGTATTGATTGGCCTTGCCCACGGCCATGAGGTTCCTCGCTGCTATCGCTCATCTTCCTTCCGCCTTCTCGATAGCAACTCCATATGTGCTAGATATCCACACTTGTAGTTGAAGCAAGAGGCTTTGAGAAGAGGCAATCAGGCTAGCATGTTGCCCCCGCGCGCCACAAAATTGCTATCCTGTCAAGTGTAGAAAAGGTGCAAGCTAGCTTATTAATTGTCAGCAGCCTCAATGTGTCATTCAATATCCAGACCAAGGCTGAAAATAGTAAGGATTGAGCTGCTTCAGCGAATGGGGAAAGGATATGCCCAAAAAGGGGAGGTTGCAGCGAAAGAGTGTTGAGCAACCAAGGATGCACCAGCGCAGACCAAGGCGAACAGATTCAAACACAGCTCTATTTGGATTAAATTCGGCGGAGACACGAAAACAAGCTCATCTTTTAAAGGACGATTCAAGATTCTTACAGTCTTCACACGTGGAGTCTTATTGGGCCAAGCTGGACTAGCTTGACCTTGGCCTCAGCCATAACTGCTTCTGCATTTCAGTTGTCCAGAGATCCAAGTAACCGGTGCGGCCATCTAGATCATGGGCGGTCAACTCAGTACAATCAAGCAAAATCAGGCCTGGAAGTAGAGACAGAAAGGAACATGCACGAGGCTTGCATAGACTCTTGGTGCCTATTGGAATAGCAAAAAAAGAAGAAAGAAACGCCAAGAAAAAAGTGGAACTGGTATGCATAATCTCCAGGAACTGGCAAATCCGACCAGGCTGTGGCTTTGAGAGGCTGGAAACGTGCCAAATAGCGCCCCTGCTCTCAGGACGCCTCATCAAATCGGTAGTCTGAAACTTTTGCTCTGTTGCGTCCATTTATCCGGCAATTATTTTGAGGCCGGCTGCCCTAAGCTGAATACCCTCAGGTGACGCTTTCCAGACCGCCACAACCATCAACTAACAACCACTACGGCGCGAATTTGTCAAATTCAGTCGACATACGTCATTAGCGCATGCACATTCCCCAGAGTGAGCAAACTAGTGTACATTAGGAATCTCATGCGTTATCTTACCGCCATTCCGGCTCAATTGGGTACGGCTGGGCCGCTGAAGTGATATGACCGCATCTGACAAAGATTTTAGCCATTACAACCAACAGGAGTCAAGAGCATTAGCAGTATTTGTGGGTTCCTTCAGCCAGCCTCCGCTGGCAACTCCCCATAGGGCTGATTCACGGCGAATAAACTATTTCATTGGCAACTGGCTCAGCACACACACACAAACAAATCCATTTTAATCACGTACTCGGGACGCCACGGCTCCAGTCATATGACAAGTGACAATGCACCACTGCTTGTGGAGACACCCACGGGATTAACAGGTTGTACCCTAATGTGCGGTACATTTCTGTAATATCGGCAGGATTTTCAAGCAATCCAATCCGCCATGGCAAATCTAGCCACGGCTTTTACCTACGACATTTGCTAGCGCCCAGGAAATGGGTCGGAAACTCAGACATTTTCCACTTGTTTTGCTTACTGTCCAGGATTCATTTGCGCCTTAATGCAGTCAAGATGGCATACGACATGTTCCGAAACAGCTGGTTTGGTCTGCGTTATAAACACAAACCCAGAAGAAACCATCCCGAAACGAAGTTCTATCGCACAACCATTTCCCAGGCATCCAACTCAGAACCAGCAACTATGGATGCTCCCAAAAACGTCGGCCAACGGCTTCTGCCTGTTGTGGTGGACGACTTAGCACAGAATGATCCCCAGCACATCTTGTACACAATATCCAAGTCGGATCGACTTGAAGATGGACTCGAGGAGATATCGGCGCACCGGTTTGCAAATGCTGTGAACAAAACAGCTCATTGGTTAGAAGATCAGATTGGAAGAAGCGATTGCTTTCGCACTGTGGCTTACATAGGCCCGCGTAAGATTCGTGTCCATGTTTCTGGATACAGACTGACCAAATTTAGATGACCTTCGCTATATTTTACTGACTTTGGCGTGCGTCAAAACGGGTCACAAGGTATGATTTCACGCAACAAGCTTCTGCATGAACGCACAGCATTCGATTTGGCAGAACTCTGCTGACACCATGTCCAGATTCTGCTTCTTTCTCCCCGAAATAGCATAGAAGGCCAACTCGGGCTTATGAAAGCCACTGAGTGCACGACATTAGTGCTCCCCAGGATTCATTCAGCTTCATTGGCAAAATTCATTGAAATAAGGTCATTCAAGGTGCTGGAAATTCCAGAGCAAGATGCCCTACTCCAAGACACTGCAACTCACGAATATCCATACTTCAAAACCTTTGCGGAAGCCGAGAATGACCCATTGTATATTGTGCACACCTCCAGATCTACTGGAATACCGAAACCGCTGATTTGCACCAACGGCCACCAGAGCGTCTGGGACTATATTACTGCGCGCACACCACCCGCCAGATACGATGGCATCCAGGTGCGACATCTATATAAGACGAATTCACAAATATTGAACACGGCACCTCTTTTCCACGTATGTCCATCGAGATCCTCAAATTGAAACCTGTAACAATGAATAGCAATTGGGATTTGTATTCGGCATGACATTTCCCATTTGGAATCATTCTACGAGCGTCCTAGGGCCCGCCAACTTACCACCTAACGTGGCATCTGTAGAACACATTCTCGATCATGTAGCCATCACCGGGATGATCCTGCCACCGCCTCTCGTTGATGAGGTTGCGCGTTCCGCGAGTCTTTTGGAAAAAGTAAAGAAACTAGACTTTATCGCTACTGGAGGAGGTAATTCCCTCACACCGGCTCAGACCAGACACTGAACTAATATTTTGCAGGCCCAGTCTCGGAAGAAGGCGGCGTTAAGGTTGCCTCCTGCACCAATCTACGCAATATTATCGGGGCATCCGAGACATCGTCGTTGCAATCCTGGGAGACACCAGATCCCAAAGACTGGACATATTTCCGATGGCATCCCTCTATGGGCGTTGATATGCGCGAGGTGGCTCCAGGATTATACGAGCAATGGATTGTCAGGAAACAGGGACACTCCCGCACTCAGGCCATCTTCCACCTCTACCCGGATCTCAATGAGTTCAACTTGAGGGATCTTTACAAACGACACCCCAATCCAAATAAGGCCGATTATTGGTGCTACAGCGGCAGGTCTGATGACATCATTGTTCTAGGGAACGGAGAAAAGATCCAGCCAATTGAAATGGAGGCCATCGTCAATAACAACCCAGAAGTCACCGGCAGTCTTGTGGTACGCGGTCAGGTCCAGTTTTGAGTAACCAGCTAACATTCGGAAAGATTGGGAGTGGTCAGTCCCAAGCTGCAGCCCTGACTGAGCTCAAAAACGCTCCAGCCACCGAAGAGGCTCAAGAAAAGCTCATGGAAAGTCTAACACAAAGCGTTGAACAAGCAAACTTGGTTGCTCCTTCGCATGCTCAAATTCACCCCAACTTTATCATGACGACAGATCCTCAAAAACCGTTTGTCCGGGCAGACAAGGGCAGTATCAAACGGCTGGCTACCATTGAGAAATTTAAGCCAGACATTGCTCGATTCTACGAAGAGCATAAAAGCGACATGGGCGACATCCATATGGACGCCAACTACTCTACTCTTGAATCTACTCGCGACAGCATACGGGATTTGATGTCCAGGGTACTGCGTACCGGCAATCTACAAGACGATCAAAATCTTTTTTCTGCAGGCCTTGACTCTCTCATGGTGCTGAGAATTTTGAGGGCCATTCAGAGTTCAGTCAACAGAAACGTCATCCCCGCGGTTGGTCTCAAACCGTCCTTTGTCTACAGAAACCCCTCCGTATCGCTTCTTTCTACGGCGCTGTTCTCGGCCCTTGGGTCAAACCAGAACAGCGAGGTCCAAAATGACCCAGAAGCACAGGCGTCCGAAACTTTCAAATCGTTGTTCGAAAAGTACACCGAGAATCTCCCCAAGATAAAACCTTCTCCTAGGTCACCCGGAAGAAATTCAATAGCCTGTGTCATTTTGACCGGTACCACTGGATCGCTTGGCACATATTTACTGGATGTTCTTGCCAGCAGCCCCAAGGTTGATCGTGTGATTTGTATCAACAGAAAATCAAACGCCAAGTTGGTTCAATTGAAGAACAGTTCAGCCAGAGGTTTACGTATCAATTGGCCCGCTGATAAGGTGGAGTTCCTACAAGCAGACACTGCAATGCCCCAGCTTGGGTTAAACGACGAGGCGTACGACGAGCTCGTCCAAAATGCAACCATGATTATTCGTACGTATTCCCGCCTCTAAATGGGGTTCGAAGGCTAATGGTTTAAAGATAATGCCTGGGCAGTGAATTTCAATTGGCCGCTCTCCTCCTTTGAACCGCAGGTTGCAGGAGTGAGGAATTTGGTGGAGCTTTCAGCCAAGAGCAGACATTCAGCTCGCATCATTTTCATTTCCTCCGTATCGGCAGTGATGCGCTCGAAGCGCCATCAATCAATCCCCGAGGGTATTGTGGATGATTTTGCAGCCGCCGATGGAACTGGATACGGCACCTCCAAGTTGGTTTCCGAACTTGTGCTTGCGAAGGCTGTCGAAACATCCGACGTCAAAGCAACAATATGCAGAATAGGACAAGTTGCGGGACCTGTCCTGCAAGGCTTGACGGGTTCTTGGAATAAGCAAGAATGGCTACCAACAGTGAGCATCTCTTCTCGAGGTGATGATTTTGTCTGCTAATTGAAATTAGATTATCGCCGCTTCTCGCAAGCTAAAGATGATCCCAAGAAGCCTGGGAACCATGAACCGCATCGACTGGATCCCAGTCGACTTGCTCTCTATCATCATAGCTGAGTTGGTCGGCGCTGTAGGGGACAGGCCGATTCCGGAGTCAAAGACGATGAATCCACTCAAAGTCTACAATCTCGTCAATCCCCAGACTGTTGCATGGCAGGGACTCGTGCCTACTGTTGCGGACCATTTCAACAACCTGTTTCGCCTCGTCTCGTGGTCGGAGTGGGTGGACGTGCTGCAAGAAAAAAGCCAAATGGACGCAGTAGCAGCGAGGCAGATGCCGGCCGTGAAACTGGTGGATTTCTTTCTTTCCATGAAGCAGGGCGGCGAAAAGGGCGTTGTCTACGATACGAATGGTGCGATATCGGAGAGCAGGACGTTGAAAACTCTCCAGCCCGTGGGTTCAGGGTGGGTTGAATTATGGTTGCAGCAATGGAGCTTTTGAAAAAGAAAAAAAAAATAGCGTCGCCACTATTGCGATCGCATGAACCATGGGTCTGTCTGCTGGGGGATCCTGTCGGATTTGGCTGGGGTGATTGCATCGTGTACCGGTACTGCGCTTGCAGGGATGGACGGGATTCGGGGGCGCATGATAAATTGACCCCGTGTTTCTGCGGTTTTGAGGGATAAATAGTACTCTAACCGATTAGAAATGGGGCCTCAGCCCTATGCCCCACCACATGGGAGTTGACCTAACGGACCCACTACCCGGCCCACATCGGACCCACTGGCGTGTGAGGAGGTATCGCGGATACCCCGATATTCAAGTAGCCAAAGTTGCATACAGGAATGGATACGCAGACACCCAGCGGGCACTACTGCAGGACATCGCGATGCTCATGGACCAGGGCTTGCGAAAGACAGCGATTCCCTGTGCGCATCAAAAAAGGGGATTTCTCCACACGATAAGCAGCAATCCTTGGGATGCCTAGCCTTGTCCGCAAAAAAAATCTCGATCGCCCTTACAGTGCTGGAGCACTGTCCCACTCTCTGCCTGGCCTGAACATGAGGTTATTTCAACGACCAACCCGACCACAATCAACCTCGCACCAAATTTCCCGTACAAATATTTTCAACTTCAGTATTCGACTGATCAGCCGTCTTTACACTCAGTATCATCTATAATAGAAGAATGCAAGACGCGGCGTCGTCGGTGAGATTATGAGGGCACCTACACAGGATGCTCAGCGAGACGTGATCCCAGCTACGGTTTGTTCAGGATCAAGTGGTCCGCAATCGGTCTAACAAGCGGACTGGGTTATCGGAGATGGTTGAGACCGAATCCCGTTCCCCACCTGATTAGCAATGTTAGTAAGCGGCAATCGCACCAAGCTCAGCTACCCTATACTTCCTACCCTATAGGGCATGTCAAGTGACGTGATTATCGACAAGAAAAAAAGCAATAGATCAAACACTGTAAGATGGATATCTTATACGTTATCTCTCTAGAAATTTGGAGGTCAGGTTAGGTAAGGGATACAGTCTCTATTACAAAGACTAGAGCGTATTCATCAGTCGCTGTAGGCTAAATCCGCCTAGAGGCATCACCCTACTAAAGTTGTATGAGGCTTCTAATTCAGTAGAATGTGCAGGAACTGGTCCCAATTTACACACAACAGAAACAACAACTAGAGTCAGTCGTGGTTTACATGGCTATCGAAGGGGTTTGCGGTGGTTTGCAACAACAGCCATGACACACAGGTAGACATGCATGTGAATAAACGAGAGCTTTCTTGGGCACCAAAAATCTGAGTGTTTGACAAATCTACATATTGAGGCACACTATTGCTGTTGAACCCCATTTGACAACTTTATCGCCTTTGCGGCCATGGCTGTAGTGACGCCCCGATTTCCCAGGCTCTTGTTCAGTCTTGGAAAACAATACATCTTGCTTTCCTCCCAACCGCCATCGTCCCTTTGCATTGCCAGAAGCGTCTCAAGATCTTGCCTGTTGGGAATGCCAACAGACGCGCACACAATAAGTCTCATGGCAAGACACAGGGCATCGCCGGGGGCACCGATGCGCTCCTGGATCCTCTCCTTCAAAAGGGCACTGAATTCCGTCTTCATTTCGGCATCCGCGGAGTGGCGTATCAGGCGGTCAATGTAGAACAGGAACCACTCGGCGGTGGTATAGTACAGCGTCCCGTCAATGTACGCCCGGTGGATAAAAATGTCTCGAATCCAGTTGTAAGTTGTGGCCAGCTGGTGGCCCCGCTGACGGGAGTGAAATAGCGTCAAAATGTTGATGGCAATGACCGGATCGACCCTGGGCCTGAAGTTGTCAAAATGTGTCTGAACGTTGTTAGCTAGTGTCTTTTAGATCCGAGGGAAGACAAACCATGATGATGCCATCTTCATCGCAGTAATTCAGCATTTCGTCCATGATCGCCTGCACAGCCTCTTCATCTTGATCCAAATTGAGAAAGGCGAGAGAGGTGGTGTCCATGTCATCCGGGTAGGTCTTTGTGGTGAACATAGGAACACCTGAGTGAATTAGCCACTGTCGATCAAAATGCATTGACCAACACTTACCGCTGAAAAAGTTCCATTTTCCATTGTCCTTGGGGCCTTTGAAAATCACCAGATCCCTGCGCAAGTCAGATTAGTCTGGGCAACAGTAGTCGCTGGGCATGTCTTACTTGTCACCAGTCATCTCGTAGATGAGAATCTGAGAATAAGCGTCCCCCACTTTTATGCCATCATTAGTCATGGAAGAGAGTTTGCGGGCGTTGCGGCTCAAAAAGGCTTGGCCGCGTTCAAGCGGGTCGCAAAACGAGTTTTTGAGGATGCGAATGGCATCAGAACCATCTGCAGGTGTAAAACCGCGGAATCCAAGAGACCGCGCAACAAGAGTGTTTTCCTTTTTTGTTTCAAGAAATATAGCATCCTTCGGATCAGCGCTTGTCTCTTTGAGGACACGCCGGTAGTAGGCAAGGCTGGGTTTCCGCACGCCCATGAAACTCGAAGTGAAGACTGAGCCGAAAAGCGACCAGAACTCAGCGGGCCACTTAGACTTGATCAACTCATACTCTTCTTCTGGTATGTTGAACGTCCCAACAATGTTGAATTTGGGCTCCAGGTCTTGTCGCGTTTTCAAGATTGCGGAATAGAGGCTCTGGTTAAAGCGATTTGGGTCGAATCGCTCACTGACAAAGTCCGAGACCTCTTCAGTTCCAATTCCGTACTCTTGGCTGATATCCTGGTAGCAGGTTTTGCGAGAAATCTTTGCCAGCTCGTACTGGAACCACGGATACGAGGCCATGATGCGCTCGATAGAAATGACCGACGGGTCCGCACCGCGGACATGGTGCGGATCGTCCTTAACGTAAAAGAAGTCGAGATCTAGAAAAACAGTCTTCATTGTGATTGACTATTTGGATTTTCACCAATGGGTCTGCAGAAACGATGCGCCATTTTGCAGCAGAAGATATGTTTTAAGTACTTGCGAACAATTCTTAGTGCAGCGTGGAAAACGTGGCCAACGTGCGGGAAACGATGGCAACGGGACAATCCGAGGAAATTCGGGGGTGGACCATTTTCTCCGTTGAAGCTTGAATGATCGTCCATTTCGGGGCCCGAAACGATGGAAATGTGCGCCACTAGCTGGAGGATTTGTGCGGCGCAATAGCCACAACGAGCTACTCTATCCATCCCGCTCCGCCCATTGGATACAAACTCGAGCTACCATTGAAATTAAAAGCCAGATCTTCACGATGCATCACCGGCGCATACGTTTTATCGACCTGTCGCATCGACGATTCTATTTACCTGCATAGTTGGGTCTGAGATTTACATCATCACGAGGCGCTAGAGGCCGCTGTGGATACAGGCTATTCCATTTTATCAAAAAAGCTCGTTTCTTATCTGACAGATCGCGGTCGAGATCTCAGACGAGAAGATGGACATCATGTCTAGCCAATAGGTAACCAATGATAAACCCTACCAAATGGCCGGGCTCAGGGTCTAGAGACTCGCATGACTCGGCGTCGTTTCAACCGACGCGTCATCGCCACCGTCCCACTCTCTCCCGCTCGTACTCTTCCTCGGAGTAGCCATTCCACTGATACTGCAAGCTGCTGACGCTCGCACTGCTCCTAGTACCCTGTCCCGGGGCCCGACGCCCGCGAAAGGTGAGGCCCATGTAGTCCAGCTCTCCCTCGATGCGTCCGTCGCCCAAAAAGGTCAGGTGGCCACTGTTGCGGTACATTATGGGGCCTTCTTGCTCACGGCCACGCCATCTAAAAGGCA
This sequence comes from Calonectria pteridis, assembly GCA_022837005.1. Taxonomy (NCBI): domain Eukaryota; kingdom Fungi; phylum Ascomycota; class Sordariomycetes; order Hypocreales; family Nectriaceae; genus Calonectria; species Calonectria pteridis. The sequence continues at coordinate 235,578 of JAKZGU010000043.1, forward strand.
CAGGCTCATTTGAGGATTGCATTGGACGGTTTTCAAAGTACATGATTCCCTCGACGACACCCAAGTCAAACCTACCCCAGAGAGTGGATCCGGAGAGGGTTAGAACCAGATCGAATGATGAACCGTATTGAGACCATTCACGTGTAACGTGGGCGCTGGAAAGCGAATAGTCGCCATTGATCAGGCCAAGGGGCGCCAGAGCGGTGTTCGAGTATGAGTCGCCGTCGTCGTCGTCGTATTCCGAGTACGGTGGAGGAGGACTGTCGTGATTGGAGTTGTCATTGTCATCACTATACCCGCCGCGATGGTCATCTTCGTCACTATATCCACCATAATGTTCATCTCGATCGCTATAGTCACCGTAGCGTTCATTTTCATCGTCATCGTCTTCATAGAGATAGATTGGCTCCGATGGGGCTTGAATTCTGCCACGTGCTACGAGGGCGCCACTGCGACGGGCCATTCCGGGCCGAATGGGAGTTGCCGAAGACGAAGACGCCGCCGGTGCGGAGCGGCTTGGGCCTTGTGAGATGCCGCCGCGACGAGCAGTCTGCGGCTTCCGAGCGGGTGCCGCTTCCTTTTTGGCAGGTGTCTTAGTAGTAGCTTTCTTTTTAGCGGAAGCAGAAGCGGAGGGCTCCTTGGCCTTGGTCGGGGTCTTGATGGTGGTTTTAGTCGTCGTCTTGGTGGTAGTCTTGGTCACAGTCTTCGTCGTAGTCTGCGTCGGAGTCTTGGTCTTCTTGGCGGCAGGTTTGCTCGCGGCCTTTGAAGTGGCGGCACCATCATCAGTGGCCTTTCGCTTTGTCCCCGCCGTTGCCTTGGGCTTTGCCTGTGATGCAGCCGCATCCCTGAGTGCCTTCTTGGCATCCCGGTCATTCTTGTTCCACTCTTTCTTCAGCTTGGCCTCTAACGTGGACACGGCCGAGGGCACCGCAAGCGCGTTCGCCTTGACGGCATCAAAGAGGCGCATGCGGGCGACGGACTTTGTCTTGGACGGCTGCAGGCCATAGTGGATCAGCTGGGCCTCGAACCAGTGGGCCGGATGGTCCTTGTCGGTGCCCTTGTCAAAGTGATTCTTGAGCTCGCCGGGCGTCGCGCGGCGGTGCCGGTTCTGGTTGGACGAGTCGGCGAAAAACTCGCCGTTGGCAAAGGAAAAGCCGTTCTCCGTCACGGGCGGCGCGCCGGTCCAGGCCGTAGAGGCCGCCGCGGCGGTGGATGCGGAGGCCCGGGGCATCGTGTACGGCGCGATGGTTGCGATGAAGAAGGGCGTTGGTTGTCAGGCAGTGACGCGTAAACACGCATCCGTGCGTCACTGTGCCCGACTCCACGTGACTCTACAGAACAATGCATAGTTGTACAGGCCGTGGCAGCTGTCGCCTGACTGCGAGTGTAGGTTTGATTCCATCGCCAATTCCCCAGTGTGCGCACGGATGGGGAAATACCGTGTTTGTGGGGGTGATGTCTTGAAAGGCTTCTTTTACTTGCCACAGAGCAAGACATGAATCTCGTTGTTCGCCGCGGGCCTTTCAGTGCATCCTGCACTAACATCCCTCCGCTATGAGTTTTCTTCTTATTTTTTCTGTTTTGTATTTGCTTTTGGCAGGGAACCCTCATCTAACCAAGCATTCCCCGCACTGCGCTGGCCGTGGTCGGACTCGCTTTCTCGGCTTGCGCCTTATCGCGCCGATAAACACCACCGCGCCCTCCAACGACTGGTGGAGGCGGCCAACAGCCGGCCAAGATCCGGCCAATCGCAGCAAAATTGCGCAACCCTGCAGGGCAAGCGATGGCGACTCCAAAGCGATGTTCGGGGAGACAAAAGATGCCGTGTAGATCATAAAAGACACGACCCATCGTAATGAATCTTTGACAAGCAATTGCCTCATTGACCATTGATTCTGCCATTTCTACACTCACAATGTCTTCTCAGAGAGTCGCTGTAAGCACCGACGGGGCCCCCAAGCCGCGCCCGGGCATCTACAACCAGGCCATTGTCGCCAATGGCTTCGTCTACACATCTGGCATGACGGCCAAGGATCCCGCCACCGGTGTCATTGTCGGCGGACCTATCGAAGACCGCACCGTGAGTATCACTACTTCACCAAGCGACGCCCTCTCTAACATTGTATTCAGCACCGATGCATCCAGAGCTTGGGTGCCGTCCTCGAAGCAGCCGGATCTAGCCTGGAGAATGTCATCGAGGTCAATGTCTATTTGACCAACATTGAGGATTTCGACAGAGTGAACGCCGTTTACAAGACATACTGGGGCGAGCTGAAGCCTGCCAGAACGTGAGACCGCATTCTACCCTTTCTTTATTTGATTTTCTTTTTCTAATGCATGGTAGTTGCGTGGCTGTCAAGAGTCTTCCTGGTGACACCGATGTTGAGATTAAGTGTATCGGATTAGTCAACACCCAGTAACTTTTACAATTTCTTTCATTAATAAAAAGTAAATCTAAAATCTATCCAGTCCAGCTCTATTTAGAGAAAAGCTGCACAATTCCTTCCGTATTCATATTTCCTCCGCTCAGAATAATACCCAAATCCCAACCGGCCTCTCCAGCCGTCTCTTCCACCAAGGTTCGAAACTCCTCGTTAAACAAGGCCACGGCAAGAGGCACCGCCGCAGCCGGCTCAACCACAACCTTGACCCTTTCGAGGATAAGCTTGGTGGCTTCTCGGATCTCGTCCTCGGTCACAGCATACATGCCGCTGACAAGCTTCCTCTCGTAGATGATCTCCCAAGGGATGACTCCGACAACGCCCACTAAGCCGTCAGCAATGGTCGTCGTCTTAACCTCTGTGATTCTTTTCCCGGCGAGAAAGCCGCGCCTTCCATCGTCCGCGCCCTCAAACTCGGGCTCTGCGCCAAAAACGCGAATGCCCGTTCCTTCGCAGCTCAGCGCAATACCGGAGAGCAAGCCGCCGCCGCTGCAGGGGGAAATGATGGCATCCAGGCCTTTGGATCCAAGCTCCTTGACTTGATCCTGCAGCTCCAAGCCTGCTGTTCCTTGTCCGAGAATGATGTCCGGGTGGTCGTATGGGGGAACCAGACGTGCACCTGTTCGAGCGATGACTTCCTTGGCAACCCTTGGTCGGTCTTGCATGGAGTCGCAAAATACAACCTCGGCGCCATAGCCTCTGGTGGCTTCAACTTTGTTGGGGCGTGTGGCTTTGGGCATCACAATGTAAGCCGGGACGCCGTTTTCCTGGGCAGCCAAGGCGAGTCCTTGGGCATGGTTGCCTAAAAAGTGTTAATGTGCAGCTCCGACACTGACAACTGATTTTAACACCTGAGCTAAATCCAACGACGCCCTTCTGCATGCCTCCGTTGTCGATCCAGCTTGGATCCTGCTTGAGCCGCTCAATGGCATGAAAAGCCCCTCGGATTTTAAACGCGCCGATGCGCTGCAGGTTTTCGCACTTGAACCAAAGCCGAATAACTGGCTTCGCGGGTTTCTTGCCATCAGTCGATGCGACATCCCTCGGCGTGGATGCCAGCTGATTGAGTGCCCTGCTGGTCAGGACGGGTGTCTTGTGAACGCGAGATTTGATCACCTCGTGGGCTTTGATGACAGAGTCCCGGGTGAGGGGAAGGCATGTTGATGGGTCCGCCATGTTGAATACAGGTAAATAGTTTCCGTTAAACAACGGTAATAGCTATGCTAGTGATGCGAGATTCATCGATTCGTGAGCAACTTTATACTCGTCAACCTCCGGTCGGCGGGGGACTCGCACGCCGAAACGGCCCACTCTTGCGCTAACCGGCGTCGGATGTGTTCGCCGACACGGCATAGCCAAGCGAACCACCCACCGGAGCTAGGCTCTCCTCGTTGGCAGATTAGGAAATGCCGAGAGATTCAATAATGTCCACTTTCAACCGCGCACTGCCAAGAGATGCCGAAGAACCGGCCCTTCAAACTGGGCTGATAATTTGAAGCAAAAATTGCGCTCTTTCGATTTTTTTTTCTCTTTCGTCTATAGAGACAGCCGCTATGGACATGAAGCGGTTTCAGGATCCTGTGACCTCCACAATTCGTATAGACCTCGTAAAAAGACTCCCCATCACCCGGCAATCAAGCACCCAAAGGTCCAGGCCCCGACGTCAAAATCGCCCTTCACAACCCAGTACCCGGCGTCGTCCCCATCACTTCTCTCCTTCTCCTTGCGCTCCAGTGGTGGTGGGGGGTATGGGTATGTGCTCCCGGGATACACGGTAAAGAACTGGTCGCCGCCTACAGGGCGCCATATCTGCTCGTAGACAAAGGCCGTGTCCATCTGCGTCTCGCGCCAATCGCGGATAAAGTCGTCTATGTTTCTGCACTTGGATCGCGCGGCGCCAAACGCCGCGTGGGGCAGCGCAAAGGTGCACTTTGTCGCGGGGCCCAGCTCCAACGCCAGCTGGTCGAGCTGGCCCAGTATGTGGTCGTCGTCTACCCTGTGCGACTCGGAGAAGCGCTCGGCCTGCTTGCGGAACGACACGTACAGCTGGCGGAGGTTGGGGAAGACGGACGGGACGAATCTTCGAAGCTCCTCTAGGCTTCCTGGATGCATCGGGGCATTGGCAGATTCGTTAAAGTACTCCACGGGCCACTCGAACTGGACGGATGTGATGCCCGCCAGCCGGTGTGGCAATAGAAGGCGCGGCAGGTCGGTTAAAACGCCACCGCAGGTAAAGTGAAACTTGTTTGTCTCGTATAATATCCCAATTCCCTCTTCATAACTAAGCACGAGACTGTCAGCTAAAGAATGGCTGGGATTTCCCCTGGGTCTTCACACTCACGCCTGCCTGCAGGACAGAAGCCATCCCATGGCTCCCACTTGGGGGTTATCGTCAAAGTGATATCGGTGGCACATCATGCGACATACGTAGTCCCAGGTGCCCTTGGGTTCGTGGAAGGCGAGTTTACCCATTTTCTCCACGTCGGCGGCCTCTATCGGCGGCTTGTCGCATTCCGCATTCCACCACTGCCAGTCCTTGGACGGGCGCTTCCGCGGGCCCAGCGGCGTGTCGGCGCACTCCAAAAATAGGCCCAGGTGGACGAGGCGGCGGCCGAAGGCGTACAGGAGGATGCATCTCCGCACGTCGTAGGGCAATCTGGTGAAGAGGAGGCATGACGATGGCTGCTGCTGCGCCAGCGCCTGCTGCGACCCGGCGGGCGTGAGGGCCCGTGTCCGGCGGCTCGGAAGATACGGCAGCTGCTGGCCCGCCTTCTTCTTCTTCAACTTGCGGAGCTTGCCTCGCAGCCAATTTATCAGCTTCAATTTCATAATTCAGAAGATGATAAACTGGGGAACCCTCGAGACGACGCGAGGGCGGCGGCGACGAACGACGACGTCAGTCAATTGCGGGCTCGGGGGGGGGCGCGGGAGTGGAGAAACACCACGATAAATGATGAAGTGGGATCCCCAACTATAAGGTTTGCGGCGCGCATCAATGCGAGAGGTTGGTGCGGCTTAGTCATCTGCGTGGTACGATTTTACTTTAGAGAAAGCGATAAGCGTTCAGGTTCGTCGTCGCAAAAATGAGCTCGAGTACCCGAGGTTACATTTCTGCTTTGGGCCAGATGTCCGATCTAGACTTGGCATAGATTGGCGGGCGGTGCGAAGAGAGAACGCGCGTAGAGCGAGGCTGAGGGGGGATTGATTTAACCTTTGCCAACAAAAACCTAACAGCCCTATCAATGCTTGGGCATAAAAAGCAATTAGGGTGCGCAAAAGTGAAAAAAACCAATATTTACATGGTCTCTGAGTCAGTTTAATGCTCGCAGAAACTATAAGTTACTTGGTTCCACCGGCTTCGAGCACTGTCCTGGAAATTGGTCCGCACATCCATCAGCTTGATCCGGTGCTCCTTTGCCTCGTCCAGGCTCATGGGAACCGAGTCTCCAAACTCCTTCTTGACCATCTGCAGCAGCTCCTGGGGCAGGTCTTGGCGACCCTTGACAGCGGCCTCCAAGCCCGGGTGACCCGGGGCCTTGCCGACGATCAGCTCCGCAATTGTCTGGGGCACCTTTTGGGCGTTGGATTCGTCCAGCCCACCAAAGGATCGCTCCATCCACCAGCTCTGCTGCTGGGGGGGCACGTTGGCTGTGCTGATGATGGGCGTGAAGGGATCCACGAGCCAGAGGGCAATGAAGCGCCGGTGTCCCGGCTTGGTCACGTCCTCGAGCTCAAAGGGGGATACCCGGTGGTGGAACATGTTGGGGAACGCGAGCAGCCGTCCCTGTTTAGTTTCCACACTGCCGTAGTTTTGCAGGCACGGCCCGCCGCTTCCGCAACCTAGGCACGTGCCGTACACCCTCTCCATCCAATTGTAGTTGTCTTGCCCCACGTTCCAATCATCCTGGTAGCTGCTGGTGTGCGTGCGGAAGGCCAGCTGGCTCGGGGTGACGTTCTCCGAGTCGAGGTAGTACAGGGCCGTTCCGACAATGTGCTCGTTCATCTGGCCCTCGACGTGCCACCCGCCACCGGGATAGAACGGGTTCAGAGGGTTCAGCTCGATGGATGCCATCTTGACAATGATTTGAAGGTTCTTGAACTGCTCCCTCAGCGAATCGCCAGGCTTGACGCCGTAGTCCCAGGCTTCGAATGGAGGAGGCTGTGGCTGAACGGGTTCGCGGATTTTTTTCCACTCGACCTCCCGGCGTGGCCCGTAGTAGCTACGTCCAGTCTCTGGATCCCGATCTTCGACATCGCTTTCTTCTTCTTCGCTTTCGTCACCAGAATCATCCCCAGAGACTTCAGCCTCGTCATCCGGGTCCCTCTCGGGCCTTGGGACTGTCACCTCGTCCATCTTGGGGGTCCAGTTTTCCTCATGGTCATCACTAGATTCCGAGTGTTAATTTCAAGGGCAGTGCTAATGTAGAGCATGAGAACTTACTCCGGGTGGTCTGGCCGAGGGAAGCGCGGCTTCGTTCTCCCAGCCCCCACCAGCCCAAAGTTGCGAAGCTGTGGTAGGCACAGGTCCCAGGCGGGCAAAGCCTTCTCGATGAGCTTTTCGATGGTGTGATAAATGTCGCGATGCTTGATGGGGTGGAGGTTGTTGATGTAGCTGGCGAATTTAACGCTGCCGTCCTCTTGGAACTTGACATTGGACGGGAGCCACTGATACTTGGCAGACCAGAACGAATCGCCCACCTTGCTGCCGCCAACACCAGTATTCATATCCCAAAGTCGCCTTCTTGGTTGAGGTTCAGGGTCAGATTCGGTCTGAGGAATCACGTCGCCTTTTCCAGCCCACTTGTCGATGGCATCCTCTACGCCAACTACCTCATCAGCAAAACCCCTTGTCTTGCCGTAGACAAGGGGGTACAGAGATGGATGGACGAGATCCTGGACTTGATCGGCGGTACCAGGGTGCCAGTCTGGGTTATCCTTTTGCTCGTCCTGGAGCTTCGAAAACGCGTTTTGAAGAGCCTTATGAAGCGACTCATCAACCAAGGAATCAGACTTAGCTACAGATGCATCGGCATCAAGCGTCGGGATGAGGCCGGTTTTCTCAAAGAATTTGGCCTTGGCACGCATTTCTTGGATACACTAGCACGGAGTTAGCCAACGAGAGGGGTCTAAACAAATCCTAGAATATAGTACATAGTCTAGGCATTCTCTATCGAGGATTGTCTTGAGTCTTTTGGGACACGCCCCATCTTTGTCCATGACTATCTCGTCATACATTGGGCCGACAGGAAGCGCAAGGGCCTCCTCGATCCACTTTTCCGTAATGGCATCATCAAAGACCTTGACGTGCCAGTCGGGCTTGTCAGTGAGGCGATCCATGACAATCATCATGGCAACTTCTCGAATGAGAATCATATCCGATTCGGAACCATTGCAGTTAGGGTGGATTCCCATTGGGTATGTTCGCCGGTCGACCTGCCATGGATTTTCATTCTGGGCATGGTAGCGGAGCTGACGGCCAAGGCCTGGGTATTCAGGCATTTTGAGGGGAGAAAGGTTGAATCGGGAGATTGATGTGTTTTGGAGGGCGTTAATTTTTTCTCGAAGAATCAATCGAAGCAATCATCCGCATCGACCGCGGTAGACGTTGAATTTAAGTCCTTTCAAAGGTCCGGCTAGTTCCTGGATCGCGCCGCCAAACAAAATGGGGTGTCACGTGCGCGCCATGGGTTATTCAGGCAGCCGACCACTCCACAACGTGTTGGATGGTGAAGACTCCAGGCAGCCAACGGGGCATGGCCAGAAATGGCATTTTAGCGCCAATAATCGTGCCAACCAAGAAATTGGTCATGTGAAAAACTTCACCGGTTATACCAGCTACAAGTGTCAAGATGGTGAATGGGGCACCGCAGTCGTTTAAGTACAATAACGGCTCAATTTACGGTGGTTTCCCAATTGGATCAATGCAGAGGTTGTGTATGGGATTGCGCTCTGGTATTCGCCGCCGTCTTTCTTCTGCAAGTGGAGTTGACCGCCTTTGCTGCTGCGGTGTCCACATTAAAAATTATTGGCAGCTGTCCGCGGTGCATTCTCGAGTCTAGTAGTTGTCGCAGTGTGAAACGACTTGCAAAGACTTTTTGTGTTTATAAAGCGTCATGTAAGTTTCATACATGGTTATCTGACTTTTCCGGCTGGCTACTCATTCAAAAGGTTCATGGGCAGCCAGGCGGCATCAGATCTTGCCAGGCATGCAACCATCATTTGATTGAGCTGGGCGAACGGGAGGTATGACGGGGGATTCTACATACTTCTGCCAGAAACCACGGCCTCGCCTACTCATCGGCTTTTGGAGCAGGTGCATACAAGGTGCGATCGCGACACAGCATTCAATCTCTAGAAATTGGCAGTGCCAAACTCCTCATCTTCGTTCAGCGGCTGGTCGTAAAGCGCAGCCCTCAAGATGTTGGTTGACGGCAGCGAGAAAAAGCGATAAGATGAAAAACAAGGACAATGAAATGAACATACCATTTCTTAGAAATATATCTATTCTCCTGGAGTAGCTGTGGAGAAAATCAACTCGTCCACTCGGTAGCGTTGATTTATCAGCAGCCCTGCTAAGCGTGATAAGCTTCGGGTATCCTTACAGCTCAGATTTTGGGCGACTATCGGAGTCGGTCACATTGCCAATCATTTCCTGGTATGGGTTGAAAATGTGATGTTTTCTTACCGCTACATTTTCATCTTTTCACCTGTTGTTCGTTTAGCCATGAGATAAACCTACAGGGAGCCCAAGTCCAGGATCAACCTTGTCACTGCGCGAGACCCATGGGATTATGAACTCCCTCCATGCGCCATGGAGCCACCGCATTATGCCATGTCCAATCGTCAACGCGATAAAAAGAATCATGACTTTTTTACTTGTTTACTAGGGATTCATTTCCATGTTCCGCTCTACGCTGACCCTAGATGGGTGGACCTCCTCAAGACGTCCGTCTACCTACCCGGTAGCCACCTAGCCACCCTCACCTATGGTGAAAATTTCAAGTTTCCACACTCTATTGATGAAATTCCTAAACATAGATCGCCACAGATCAACTTACTTTCATGTATTTCTGTCTCAGGATATGAATCAACAACAGGGCGGCGAATCGCCGGTCCTTCACCGCCTCAGAAGGATGGTCAGTCGCCAAACAAAAACACTGGTGGGGATTGTGTCGCTTATCCCGTTCAGGGCAGCATGTCTTGGTCGGGAGGCATTTGGCCCGGCCAATGGTGCGCTAGCGAGATGGCAATCGAGACGCGTGTTTGGTTGACCCTCCCTAGTTGAGATTAGTAGCTGGCGATCATAGAGGCGGCAGAGGACCCCTGGTCAGAACCCGCAGCGATTTGTTTTCTTAGCTGGACCCTGGTCCTGCATAACCATGCATGCACAATTGAAAAAAAAAAAAAAAAAAAAAAGACATGTGCAAATGTTCGTGTCGGTGAAATGATTCAGGCACCGGTGAGGAGAGGAGAGGACCAATGCAACATGTTGTCGCAATCATGGCACAGGCGGAAGAGACGGGTGCTGTCCCGCGTAGCACTGTTGCTGGGATTCTTTTTGCCTCTCGATAGTCGGCACAGATGCAGGATGCATCATCACTGCAGGGTTAGTGTTTGGTCTAAGGAATCGAAATGGATGCACCTTGCTTGGGCAGCGATCTGGGTGGCAACGCGCGGGTTGGGCTGTGGGAATGGGAGACGAGGTGCATTAAAACAATCCCTTCCTACTTGAGATGGGCTTTGGCATGGCGCGTTGATCATTTTCTCGGTCGAGTCGAAGCGACAAGGCAGCAAAACGTATGATGATGCCCTTGCAAGTTCTACGTAGACAGGCCGCCACAGCGGGGCCCCAAGCTGCACTAGAGACGGCGCCCGCAGTTCACATGCCTGAGGGCGCTTTGAAGTGCAGGTTTTGGGCCCAAGGTTCCCGTTTGATTCGCGGCGAGCGCACGTAAAAGGCGATAGTAATTTTGTACAGAGTGACATTGGGACGCATCGCGGAGGCGGCCATGTAAGCCTCAGCTCAGCCAAGCCAAACTATCGATGGCTAGAACGGGCGGTCCAGCTGCTTAGCTTGCAGGTGGCTTGCATTTTGAGGTAATAGCTCCCCCACCACGAAACCAAATCTGGCCTAATTGACTCAAGTGTGGGTGACACTTGTGCCGCCAGGCCGAATGCAATGGAGACTAGCCTCGGAAGCTAGCAGCAATTGCTTTTTGCTGTGGCGGGAAGGGCATTGAGTTGTGCTGCAAGACCTGGGAGCTGGGCTATAGCTGGGGTTAAAAGGGATGGGATGCTGGGACAGCCCAATCCCCCCTTGTTGGGCTTGCTCTTTATCTACCTGGTGAATCCTCCCAAAGATTATTCATGCAGCCTTTTCGGTCGCTAAACTCTGTCTTGGGATCCCCAAAGCCAAAGTCTTCGCCAAAGCCATCGAATCTAAGTAAAATGGATCTTCCCGACGGTGTTGAGACCAATGGCACCCGCCTCCGAGCCGACAGCAAAGGCTTGATGAGTCCACCGCTGGTTGAGGAGATGGAATACTACCCGCGTCCTAGCAGCCCAGCTGGTTCCGTCATGAGCTCCTTCAGCACCTCCCGTCGCCGTGTGAGCCGCCGGTTCAGCGGCGGCGGTGGTGGTTTCGTCCGAGGCCGCCACTCGTCGGTGGTGTCCAAGGAGCTCACCGCCCAGGCCGAGAACGAGTTCTTCGCTCTCATGGAGCTCATGACCAGCATCTCCCGACGGAGCATGTCGCTCAAGGAGGTGTGGACCAAGATCATCTCGGAGCGCGAGTCCTGCATCACCGAGATGGAGAGGATGTACGAGCAGTTTGACGAATTCACCGAGACCATCGACCGGAAGGAGAAGGAGCAGCGCCACAACACGCACGACCACGAGCTCAGGAAGAAGGAGACGGCCAAGCTCCGCATTGAGATTTCTGCCGCCCTCGCCAGCGTCGCCGAATACAAGAAGAAGCTCTCGGATCGGGAGGGCGAGCTTGGCCACGTCCGCCGCGAACTCCGAGAATACAAGGAAACCGTCACCCGCGTGCGTGACGAGCACGAGGAGACCAAGAAGTCGCTGGAGGAGACGCAGCTGAAGCTCACGCTGTGCGAGGAGGAGCGCCACCACGCCCGCGAGGACGCCAAGAAGCACCACGGAGAGCTCCGCAGCCTGACGCAGCGCTTCACGGAGCTGCAGACCAGCCACACGGACCTGGTGACCAAGCACGAGTCGACGCACAAGGAGCTCGTGTCCCTCAAGGAGCTGGCGTCGACGCTCAAGAAGGAGAAGCACGAGTGGCTGCACGAGAAGGGCGAGTTCGAGGAGTCGATCCGCAAGAGCAACCACAAGTGCGACGATGTGTCCCGCAAGCTGGAGGAGATGACGGAGAAGTACGAGAAGAAGGTGCGCGAGGTGCACATCCTCAAGGAGTCGGTTAGCAAGTTCGAGTACGAGCGTGAGGACCTGCACCAGAGGATCGAGGAGCTCAAGCGCAAGCTCGAGGAGAAGCACTCCAAGTGGGAGGATTCTGAGGACCGCTGCGGCAAGTGGAAGCTCAAGTGGGAGCACTCGGAGCGCGAGATTGCGTCCATCCGGGAGGAGATCCGCGTTCTCGAGAGCCACAAGTCGGAGCTGCAGCACACGGTGACCAAGGTCCGCGAGGAGATGCGCGTCCTGATTGTCGACAAGGAGCGCCTCAGCGACGAGTACCACCACGAGAGCAAGAAGTCGGAGGAGCACCACCGCAAGATCCTGACGCTGCAGGAGTCGCTGCGCCGCCTGGAGTCGTCGCTCAAGGAGAAGTCGGACACGGTGCACACGCTGCACGAGCGCATCGAGCGCGTCGAGAGCGAGCGGGACGAGGCGCGCGGCAAGTGCGGCAACCTGGCGATTGAGATTGAGCAGCTGCAGAGCAGCGTGGCCAGCCTCAAGGCGGAGATCTCGGTGGTGACGGAGCGGCACGAGGACGCCGTGGCCAAGCTGCACGAGTGCGAGAGCCGCTACGAGGAGGTGTGCGAGTCCATCACCGAGTACCAGGGCGGCCACAGCGAGTTCGAGTACGAGATCACGACGCTGCGCACTATGCTGCGCGAGGCCCGCGAGCAGAAGGAGAAGGCCATCACGGCCCGCAACCAGGCCGACCGCGAGCGCGACGAGTCCATCGCCCGCTACGAGGAGAAGTGCCGCGAGCTCGAGCGCTTCGAGGAGCAGATGTCGCAACAGTTCCACGCCCACAACCACAACAAGTCCGAGGTCGGCCGCCGCATCGTCTCCCGCAGCCTGCGCAGGGTCACCTCGGATCACGAGGGTGGCAGCAGCTTGGGCGATTACTAAAGCGGGAAAGCTGGAACTGGGGATTGACTGGGGCCGGGGCAGGGATGTGATGCCCATCTTCTTTTTTTCCGAGTTTATTCATGGGTAATGGGGAATTATTAGCGGACATTCCCGGCAGAATTTCAACGGGATGTCTATAGAGGGCTTTTTTTTTTTTTTTTTTTTTTACTACTTTTTACTAGTATATCGGAGCTGTGCAGCTTTCTTCTATGTTAGGTCGTATATTATAAAATTGAACCTGTCATTGTCCAGTCCACCGCGAAAAGACACGGCGCCGAGACCATTGGCTGAGCAATTTCAAAGTGTTGCCATGTAATCTGCGACGGTTCATTGGTGGCTTGTCGGCTATTTTGTCGCTTGGTCGCATTTGCAGGGTTCAGATCGCTCTAACCAAGCATTAAGCACCATTCAAGCCATTTGTTTGGTGGCTTGGTAAACAAACGGCTGGAGGAACATGGGAGCTGACGATACGCCTTGACGCTGTGGCTTGCCGTTTGCACCACCCTGTGCCGCCTCCGTGCCCTGGCGAACGCCCTGGACTGGCTGTAGTCTCCACTGACTAGGCCTGAGGGAAGGAGGACAGGCAGCGTGACGCTGTGTGTGCCGATAGGTCGCAGGGCTTGCAAATTGGACATCACTCGGTGAGACAGCGCGTATTGACGGCAATTTGACACCGGTGAACACGTTTAGCCGAGGGTGACTCATTGTGCAAAGGCAATGGATCCAGCTAGGAACAATTTCGCCTAGTGGCTGTAGTCTCTGGGGCTTCTATGGAGCGGCATTTCGCTTCGGGCTTGGTGGCCAGAGGCGACTCAGGCGGCACTCAAAGAAATCGTAAGCCTGCGGATGCACATCAGAAATTGGCATTAAATGATGAATTGAATGTAGGTTGGTTTTCTGCTGGAATATTATTCATTGATGTGGTCGTCGGATTGTAAAAAAGAAAATAAGAAAAAAAAAATCACGCCATCGGTTTTGTCAACTGGTCCTCTGGCCATGCGCCCATCACGAAAAGCGTGCCTTCTTACGGGATGATGGCATCCCACATAGATGCGGGGTAAACATGGATGATAGTGAATTGAATCTAATTCATTGGAGCGCTGCACTGACGGCCTGTCATGGATGCTGGGAGAAGGTATTTGGCATGTCTCCCGACAGGCCGCCCCGTGGCCCTAGCGCTCACTGGGAGATCGCTGTGACAGCTCAAGCGAACCCGATGGATTGTACGTCTGTTTGCGGAAACCTTTTAGAGTGTCTATTTTTCTCTTTTGATCCTGTCTATATCACTCTCATAGCCATAAAATGCGTTTCTAGCCCAGAATTACCGTCCAGAAGCCTGTGATCGAAAGAAAAATTCGCTTCAGCGTGGGACATACCGTGGCCAAATCCAGTCCGCAGAGGTAAGCACCTAATCTGACATTGATCAGGCCCTTTAACAAATGCCCAAAGGCCTTGCACTTAAAATTGCGTTTTTATTATTTCGCAGTGAGAAATCTACCTCAGCTGCCTCTGTTCTCGTTTTGACCTACACACTCTCCCATCGAAGAGTGTCGCACTTGAAATGCCACCAGCGAGAGTGGAGACTGAATCGCGGGATCGACTCCACCGCCTTAGCCTGGACCTGGTCATGGTGTCGCCATCGTCTTCCAAGGTTGCATTCTCTGATTGTTATGACATGGGGAGTACGATGAAGTCGCGAACGAAATGACTGATATCGAGGTCGTTATTCAATCGACACTGATCTCTCAGAATGGATTCTGGTATCCCGTTCCCACATGTCCATTCCATGCTGGTCATCTCTAGTATCTGTCTTCGCATCGTCTAGCTTAGTTTCTTCTCTGTGAGATACTGTCCAAGCTAAGGAATGATCTAAATTCTTTTTCTATAAGCAAGAATATTTTCTGGAAATTATGTATCAAGAGCCTGATTATACGGAGTCTTCAAAGTGCCCCGAGTCCCGTGGTGCTCCTTGCACCTCACCACCGACAAAATTCGACCGGATGCCGTTGGTCGCCTGCACTTCGCCCAACTCCATCTTGATCTCTTTCATTTCGTAATCCCCCTCATAGTTAAAAGGCCTGTCCAATGGACTCTTGCGGCTGCCTGTCGGCACCGAAACTGGCGCACTGGATTTCTCGGCTGATGTTTTGCCAAGGCTAAAGTATGGCCCCAAGGCAGGTAGGCACGAGGTGACGAGTCCAAGGTGACCTTCAATGGAATTCCATAAAACTGGGCCTGCGTTAGCTCGATCATTGCATTTGTGGCGTGAGATGGATGGCAGACTTACGAACTGTGCTTAAAGGGACCGATACCCCCACCTGTGCCTTGTAGTTCTCGACCATCCGTAACATGGCGAATGAAATTGTCAATGCACCGAGCAGAAATGTCCCGTAGATTGCGAGTTTTATACGTCTCCTCACGTTTAATCCCGGCAGGACCAGCCATGGTAGCACAAACACTTTCGCAACCATCAGTACGCGCTCATTCCCAAGGCCCAGCATGTCTCACCTAATATGTCCCCAAAGGTACTAAGCGACCAAGTAATATAGTATATGGTTCGGCCTTTAGTAGAGGGACATCTAATCTCTGGATTTGCGTCCCTGAACCGCAAAATTAACAACGTCATATTCGCATCGATGGCGACCAGCACTCACCACAGTCTTGTTGTGGGCCAACAGGTGAACAACAGGGCGAGCATGCTTGCAACATACGCAAGCACGGTATAGAAAATGACGAGGCATAAGGCTATCCTTCTCTTGCGCATAAATGTTGGGAAAATGTTCCAATAGATGGAGAGGAGAGTGGCCCGACACAGATATAATTCCAAGAGATAAGGAAAAATGTTGAGCCAGAAGAGCTTGCCAGTGACGCATTAGCTTGAAGCGGTCTTGTTTCCATGGGCCGATTCGGTACTCACCTTGAGAATCTCGGGTATGTTCCTAGGGTCTCCCTTGAATCCGACAAGCGTGATGCTAATTCCTTTGTCCAATCCGCCCAACTTTGCCAAGGCGATGGATAAGCTGGTCGAAGTACATCCGCTGAGCCAAGCAAGAATCATGAAAACATCGCTGAGCAGCAGCTTTCTTTTCTGGATGACAAAACGCAGATAGAGGCGAGCAACGATGACGATAGCAGCAATCGCGATTAACAACCACCCACTTGCCTGGCATCGCAGTTAGCGCAGAAACCAGCCGTCGCTTGAGGTATCGCACTAGAATGGGTTCCGGCCCTGTCCCGCCAAAGCCCATTTCCAACGATTTTACCTGTCCGGCGTGTCGGAGCCGCGTCGCAGCCTGGCCGCAAGAGTGTGAAGGGCGTCTAGTGCTACTGCAACGTTGAAATTACAACCTTGGTGTGGTCTGGACGGAATACGCGCAGGGAAATAGTAATTGAAAAAAAAAAAAAAAAAAGAAAAGAATTTGGCATCTTCATTCCAGCGGTCGCTACTGGGGGACATGGCTGCTTATATGCCCGGGCGGCTAACGACATTCCGGACGAGAAGTGGCGGCGGTAGGTTCGTGTCTAGGCTGGATAGTCTGAAACATGGAAGCCTTTGGACAAATGGGAGACGATCCCGAGACCGCTCCAAGTCGCTTTTGCTTTCAGCCTTCCTGCGCCTTTGGTTGAGATTGTGCTAGTGGCCATCAGGATTTCCCCGTTAGCGAAAAATCCGCGATCGCATTTGCTTTTTGACATGGACGCCAGGCGCGTTGGTTTGCATTGGCCTTCACTAAAGCCAGACGCCCTGGAAGCATCTAGACGGTAACCCGGTGCGCGGAGAGGGCCCCGATCGATGCTAAGGCTGAGACGCTGCCGCTACCACGAGTCGATACATGGCAGATATTAATTGAAACATTCGCTACTGGGAGATCTGTGCGTCACACTATTGAGCCATCACATCAGTGTGGCCCGGTGAACGCTGTGCTAGTCATCAGAAACACGGCAGGCTCGCTAAACGCTGGTGGATGATATAGCGTTGTTTGCACGGATGTGCCCTGTAGGGAACTCCCAACACGTACTAGAATCCTACGCCCTGGAAATAGCTTCCAAATGTGGTACCGCGAAGGAAATGGTACGACAAGCATATTTTCTTTTGTTGTAAATGCCCCTTTTCTGAGCTTACTATGCCATGCTTTGGGATTTATCGTGGCGTACTCCCGTGACGTCAGGATGAGGTTGGGCCAGAACCACTGAGAAGTCTCCAATCGCGAACCCACGAGAAAGGATACCCTCAACAATTGTTGCGCTAAGCGCCAAAAGACGAACCTCACTTGCGGGACGGGATAGTACCCATTCTAACCCATCGCAATAATAATAAAATGATCATGTCGATTGAATCAGTTTCTTTTCGGCTCATGACTCAGGCCTTTCCTAGGCAGATTGTCTTCAAACTTCACCAAAAGAAAAGATTACATAACCGGCGACGTATCATTGTGCTGCTTGAAACAACATCCAATATCCCTTTGAGTGCGGGATAGCTGCATGTTGGTTACTTGCAAGGATCTTATCCAATCAAGAACCCTTAAATTAAAGCTACATTATTGCTCACCAAGATTATACGAAAATAAAAGTTACTTTAATACAGGTAGCAATATTATGCCAGTCTTCCTAATTACCTTATTTATTTAAATTACTATTGCTATACCTATGTTTATTGGAGAATTCGTGGGATTGATGAGTGCTAGTTTGTACCTCAAGCTAGGTGGGGCTCGTGATCGAAGTGCAGCTATCCCGCACTCAAAGGGATATCGCTGCAGGGCTAGCAGGGTCCGGCAAATAGAGTTCGTACTGCTCGCCACGCTTGATTTTTGCCCGATTTGATGCCCACCGGCCGCCGTGAATTAACAGGTAGACCACGATGGGAGTTCAAGTATGGTATTGAATGGACATGGATATTTAATGCTGGTTTTTGATTTTTGTGTGGCATCTCTTATCGACTCTTTGCTATGCGTCTCATCTCGGTTGTCAGCAGGTTAGAGCTGGGACAGAAAGGCAAAAGCAGACCATTTCTTGCGAGCAGACTTACGTGAGCATGGGAGTAACCAATCGTCCTTGGTTTGCGACAGAGGACAAATACTGCACGTCGGATGGCGAGCTCCGACTTGACGGGCTCCTGTCGGGTCCGAAATCCTGTCGCACTCGTCAACTTACCGATCTCCGCTCCACGCTGCATGAATTAGTTTCATCGGCAAGCGTCACGTGGCTGGGGTCGTACGAAATGCCTCTTTTCGCTGTTTCATCGGATACCCCGGGCCTCAACCCCGGTGGCCAGAGCTCGTAAGGTTTCAATGCAAATCGCCGGTGTCTGGGCTAAAGGATCGCACCTCGCGGCGGGCGGTGAGAGACGAAGATCTGCAGCTAGCGCCTCTTGACGGGAATAATTCTTGCGAGCCGCCGATGGCTGACCCGACGCATCCGATTAAGGTGGCAAAGGGACCAGGCAATGAGAGGACGGGAGCAGCCGCTTTGCTCGTCCCGCATGCGACTAAGAAATGTTCCGGCCAGAGACCAGAGAGGTTGGTGGGAGCCAAGAAGATGCCTAGCATCTTAGTAGCGGGCGACCCCACGCGCTGCCTCGGCATCTGCGATTTCAATGGCGTAAGTCGCCCACCCACTGCAACTTGATCCCTGTCCCAAGGCAGAGAGCCGGGGCTGCATCATCTGGTAGTCAAGACCTAGCCATACGGCGTGTTTTCCGATTGGCTTTATTAGGAGGCGGGAAAAGGAGATATTTTATTTTTAGTTTGGAGTCCCTTTTTCGTAATGAATTTCGCGTGTCGCTGGGCCCAGCTATTCCCCATGTAGGAACATGGCCTCGTGTACATCTACCAAAGACCATAGCCCACCACAATATGTAAGCTAATATCATAATGGAAGCACTATCGTGTTTCGAGGAAGGGTCGCGTGTCGATCAATCAATTGGACACGCCAATAACCTGGCTCTGATCCGCAAAAGCCAGTGCATCGCTCTGAGTGGGTCAGCGGGATCGAGTCGAGTCCTTTCTAGTAAAGTGCGTACATAATGAAAACTACACCGGCACTTCGTTTGCCGTCTCAAGTAATCCCCCGACAAAATAATGACGCCAATAAAGCGGGAACGGCACCGGGTGCCGAAATCCGCATGCTAGGAATTGGAATTGGTGTCTTCCGACAGTGCATTGTGATGGATGTTGCGAGCTAGGCTCCAGGAACTGTATAAAAGGAATGCTTGCTGCTTTGAATTTCCCATTCCCCCCATCCAATATCCATCTATTATTTTGAGGAAGCATCTATCGATATCAAACGCCGATTCTCAGACCTCACCATGTCAAATTACGAGTACAAGACCCAGCTCTCAGGTATTGTGAGCCGCGCCCAAGAACATCCATCCTTGCCAGCCTTCAAAATACCGGAGTGGGGCTCGGATGGGGTCCATTTGAAGGGCTGGAAGTCGATTTCCTGTTCCGAATTCTTGGGAGATGTTGAGAAAGCAGCTCGTTACTGGGCCCATGAGCTTTGCCAGAGGGGGCTAAGCAGACGTGACGTGGTCGGAATCTGGTATGAAAAGAACACAGTATCGAAATGGATTTTGCTAAGCAAACATGCAGGGCCAAAGGATACTCGTACCTGGACGCGGTGCACATTTGGGGAATCGCCCGCGCTGGCTTCATCCCTCAGCTTGCCTCTCTCAAGTTGACAAATGTCGAGGTCGTCCATCAGTTGCTTAAGAATGCAAACGCCAAGGCTCTGGTGTTTGAGCCAACGTACCAGCCCCAGATCACCGGGGAGATTCTCAGCCTACCCTTGGTTGACATCCTCCCGCAAGAGCTGAGCCACCTCCCACTGCCCGATTTGTGGACACCATCTTCCGACGACGACATCATGATGATTTTTCACTCTTCTGGATCGACCTCGGGACTGCCCAAGCTGGTCCCCCTTACAGCCAGGTGGCTGGACTTTACAATCAGAAAAATGACGCCTCTTGCGGCGAAATCGCCAGAAAGCGGAGACAAACAAGTGACTGTAGTTTTGGGGTGAGCCAAACCATCATTATCCCCTTGACCCGACTGACATTCAGCTTTTACCACAGTGGGAGCTTTTGTCACCTTGCAGGAAACCTATGCCCTGTCAGCTTTATGGAAGAATCAGCGTGCTCAGTGCTCCCGACAGAGATCCCCTATTCCAACGAGGAACTTAAGAGGATCACTCAAGAGTGCGGTCTGACCATTTTATTCATGTTCTCTTCATTCCTAGGAGAAACGATCCGCGCAGCTCAAAAGGACCCAGAATTGCTCTCCGTCATGAAGGGCTTCACCTCCATCTTGCACGGAGGACTGGCTCTGGGGACCGACGAGGGTGCGTGGGGTCGAGAGCAAGGCATGAAGCTGACCAACGTCTTTGGCAGCACCGAGGTTGGCCTCCTGATGCAAGCCGTCGGGGGCAACGGTCCTGATTCCTGCCTCCTCAAACCATACCCAGGAACCAAGTACAAGTTTGTCCCAGTCGCCGACCCCAGCGACTCGGATGCAAGCGGCGGCGCAGATGAAAGGCTGTTTGAGCTCGTGGTGCCCCCGGAATCCCACGACATTCCGCACGCGTCTCTCCGCAACAGGGAAACGGGCATGTTTCACACGAGCGACCTGTTCGCCGAGGTGAGGCCCGGCCTGTACGAATCGAGAGGGCGCAACGATGACTGGATCAAGATGGCCACGTCGCTCCGCTGCGACACGAAGTCCATTGAGCAGAACGCCATGGAAACCTGCGGAGACGACCTCATCAGCGTGGCTGTCGTGGTGGGAACAGGGTGCCCGTCGCCAGCCCTCTTCATCGAGCCGAGGGAGCGCATCTCCTTTGACGACTGCGCTGCGATCGCCTCGTTGAAGGATCAGGTGCTGCGCCGGATCGCCCCCTTCCACGGGAGGCGGTACATTTATGAGCGCATCGAGGATCAGCGCCTCATTTTCGTCGTGCCGCAAGGTTCTTTGCCGAGGACAGGAAAGGGGAGCATTCAGCGCAAGATTGTGCAGAGCAGCTTCGAGACCGATCTGAACCAGGCCTATGCTGCCATCAGGACTTAGTCAGGGCTAATATTATCTTGATGTCGTACTCGTGGAACACGCTCTACATAATCAAATGGAAATTTTTTTGTTACTTGTGTGATTAATATGACAGATAGTGGCAATTGAAATATTGTAATTTCGTACAATCCTGTTATTTGGCCGGTGTTGACTCTGCTTGGGGAAGCCGCTGACTAATTTTGGACTGCTGTTGGTGGCCTTGGTCGCAACAGGCGGGAAATGTTAATTGGTTGAATTATGTAGAGGCCCAGCGAAAATAATTGCGGGGTAGTCTGGCAATGTCAAGATTTTCGTCCAATTCTGAGTGTCGGTGTTCAACTCTTGCAAAGCTACATCCTCATTTGTCTGATTGCACTATCGCCGTATCTACAACGTGTACTCCGTAAGTAGCCCTGGTAAAGAATAAGAAGGCTATATTGATCATCAGGTATGTAGTCGACCGGCTTGCTAACCTGCAGCTGCAATTTATGTACCGCGATTGGTTTAAGAACTAGACATTGGATCAATTATAATAATATGGAGTTCTCCTAGAAGTGTCCTGCTTGGCTTTGATAATGACAAGACGGAAGTCAGAAACATGTCCGCTTTTATGACTCGCGCAGCCCAGGTCCATGCTGCCTTTATCGTCTTTGCGCCTGCCAGCGACGCCAATAGATGAAATAATGCCTCGGTTTTCGTCCAGATGCCATTTTAATTTCCAAGGCCAATGCTATGGACGGGTGGTCTTGTGCTGTATGTTAGAAATGAATTATGTTCTTGAAAAAAAATAAAGCCCAACTGTTGCTGCAGTTTTCACCAGCATGCTCTTCCTTCCTGCGATGAGTCAGTAATTCTGAATAGCGTGTTCATTACACCTCCAATCTCCATGCTAATACCCCCACCGCATAGCATGGATTAGCAGTCAGTGCGCCGGATGCACCCCACCGCTCCACACAAATCTCCACATGGCCAGGGTCACTACGTCGGCAGTGGAGGCAGCGGCTTCATTAAATGGTGGTAGTTGTAAGAAGCACGCCGCGAGTACACCACCACTGTACCCTTGTCATCGCCCGCCGCCGACGTAGCAAAGTTGTCGTGCCGCGCAGCCGCCCTTCTCGCGCTTCTGAAGGTGGCCAAGGGCACGCTGGAGCCGGCCAAGCGCGACCGTCGCTTCCACTTCATGGCCCAGCCCTTGGAAGGGTTGTAGGTCCGCCATTTTCGCGGAACAAAAGTTTCGCACATTTTGGACCGGCAGCCTGCCGTGGTGCCAAAGACGATGAAGAGGACGATGCCGGCCGTGGTGCCTGGGATGAAGAGGAAAAAAGTCGACTTTGCGCGGCCGACGCTCAGATCCGGTTGCTTGAGCCTGGCATCCGTCCTGGCGTTCTTGATGGATTGCATCTGGAACAGAATGTTGGTCACCTCGAAGCATCTGGGCGAAACCGTCAGCAAGGCCTGCCGCAAACTTCACGCACGCACGAAAGCACGCACGCACGCAGACTAGACCTACACCAGGATGAAGAACGAGACGAGGAAGCGCACCATCAGCCAGCGGTCATGCAGGCTTTGCTTCCTCGGAGTGGGAGCGCGGGACCCAGCCGTGGCGCTGTTGAGGGGCGATCTGTCTGTGTACGGGGTTGAATTGCTGATGCTTCTGGACGGATGCTGCGGTGGTGTCCAGTTTGTGATGCTCTTCTTGGTTTTGACGTAGCGCGAGAGAATCGCAATCATCAAGGTACTGCCTAGCGCCAAGCTGATCATCACTTCAGCGCCGTACTGGGTCAAAATTCTAGAATCCCTACAAGCAAACGGACCAAGCACCTACATGGGAGATCTGCGATGAGCAAGAAAACGACGAATTGCCGCTGTATGGCCGGCGCGCGGAGGAGCAGAATCGTTACGAGGGGGAATAGGATGGACACGGCTTTCCCCGCCACGTTTACCTTTCGAAGGACCCTTTGCATTCTCGGTTTTGCGTTGAGGCCGTATACGCTCTGCGCCAGTTCCCCCGTCCTTGAAACTCTATCGTTAGCGTCATCTCTCTCTCTCTCTCTCTCTCTTTCTGTGGACAGCTGCTGGAGCGCCGTTGGCGTGATTGCATACCAAAACATGACGAAGAGCGCTTGTGCATTGTAGGAATAGTACTCTATACACGGTTCAGAAACAGTACCCCTCCAGGAAGAGAAATGAACTGTACGACATACGAAAGTAGAACAGGACAAGATCCAATCCAAAGGAACCATTGGCAATAGCCAGCTCTGGGTTATGGAAGACGTTGGCCTTTCTCTCAAACTGGCCCCGCAAGACGTCCTCGTAAAAGCTAATGTCGTTGATCTGCTGAACAATGGAAGCTACGGTGCTGAGGCCAGTGCTGGCGGCGAGCAGGCAAATATCTGCGGTCGGGAAAAGAAAGGCTCAGCAACGGGCCTTGAGAGCTGGTTTGGCTGCCGAGATGGACTTACACGACCACCCTTCGCGGTGAGCGATGGTGAGCCACAGCAGCATGCAGCTGCCGAACAGACTAACAAGGGCATATATCAAGGAGAAAGCGGCAGCGCCCTCGGCACCAACTGGTAATTGGTTGGACCCGGGCATCGCAGTCGAACCCACGGACTGCCGATCAAAGCCCTGTGTGTCGGCGAGCGTGGTGACTTTTTTTTCTGGGGCCAAGAATAAGCGAGTTTTGTAGAGAACAAGAGGGACACACACTCCGGAACAGGTTGCCATGGGGATGCAAGATCTATTTAAGCCCCCTCCCACTGGGGTGAATTGCCTTGGTAAGGAGAGCTGCGCGAATAGAAATCGTCGCACTTGGAAACAAGGTGAGGATGACGGAGGAGAGGAGAGGGGGGGGAGTCAAGGCTTGATTGGAAGGCCGTCTTGGAGTGACATGCGCTGCAGTAGCAGCAGCAGCAGCAGCAGCAACATGGGTAAATTGCTGCTTGAGGAAGTAAGATCAAGTCCTGCAGACGAGACGAGAGACACGGGCTGTGGTCCGCCTTGGCCGTTCCGTCCGTGGCTGCGTCTTGGCAGCTGCTGCACGAGCCGTGACGCTGGGAGTTGGGACAGCCACATGGGGAAGCTGTGCAAAACAGAGCCTGCGACCTGCTGGCCCTCTGCGAACAGGTTTTCTTTTGCGCTGCCACATGCGTGCCCTTTTGATAGCCGAGAGCCTTCGTGCATCGGGCATTGAGCCGTAACAGGGCAATCATGCACCTCGCGCAAGCTGCACTTCCTCAATGAAAAGCTGCACGGCCTAGTCGCACCGGTCCTGGCTGCCTGCCCGCCGTGAATTTCCCCGAACAGGAAGCCATTCCCGTTCTGGCGTTATCTCCGGCATCCGACAGCCGTGGGTGAGTGGAGCGCAGGGTTTCGCCTCGCCCCTCCTCCTCCCCCCGCATCGGGACCCTTCACGACGACGACGAAGGCGCGCTAGACAACCCGACATGTTCGATGCGGACGACTCTCATTACACCACGAGTTTGGGTCATCACACACATGATACACGCGCGGGTGTCTCGGAGCCGGGGCTCGTCGGCCCGAGGTGGCTGGCCCTTATTCAGATTGTCTTGCCAGGCGCTGCGCCCTGTCGACACTCTCTGTTCGCGGGTTCGCTGGGTCTGTCGGACATTTTGATTCCCGGAAGTCGATGAATCTGCGATGAAACGGTGTAAGCGGGCTAAAACAAAAAGTGAGCACCCCCTTGTGTCACGAATCTCACCACCGAGCTCCGCGTGTTGGTCATCAGTCCACCTAGGCAATGCGATGTCAGTGTTTGGCCCGAATTTCGATGTGTCTCGACTTCTAAACGGCAGACAGATCATGGTGATGAAGTAGGAATCGAGTGTTGTATTGAGCGGCTGACAGAGCGTTGGATGGCCCCATTGCTTGCTCACTTTAGATGTCTACAGACGGAAAATGTTACCTGGGCCTTTGCTTACGAAATTGCTCACCTGGCAAGGCATCAAGGCTCTACCATCAGCAACGACGGAACCAAGCCAAGCAAAGTCGTAAAAATAATGTGCGACTGCGGCATGCATTCTTCCTCTGCAAGTGCGCAAGGTGATGGGCGGAGGTTTGTCCATTTTAGATTGCTTATTAGTGTAATATGTATGCTTGAAGCGTCTTCAGTTGTGAGCCAGAAAGAAAAGAAGAAAAATGGGGGTGTGCGAGGGCAAGAAGTGTGCCAAAGCCCACCAATAGCTTACTTTTAGACCATTCTTATACCCGATGCATGCATGTGATGGATGCAACGCTGGCGGTGGGGGGGAACGCGGAGTTGCCATTTCACCCGGTCGCACTTGTTGGGGCGCGACAAGGGTGTTGGAAATCTGAAACGCTTAGTCTGGCCAGGGGTGCTTGTCTATCAGATGAAGTGCTCGATTATGAAGCACTTATGAAGCACGTACTTGCCATCAGTTGTGCCGCATCACCTGATCTCCACCCAACACCACACGCAGAAGAAGCATGAGGGCACACTCTCGCAATCAATGGTATTGATCAACTCTCGTATGACGCCGGGCCTAATCATTCATTGTTTGGAGTAGCATAGTCAGTGTGAGTGCGGTATAAATCCTCCATGTTGGCAAGACTATCCTTGTCAAACTCGTCCTAGAAGCTGTTCGTAAAGAGCAAAGCCAGCCATTTTTAGGATCACTCAAGTTTGGCGCGCCTATCCTTGCGCAGAAGACATGAGCACTGGGAACAGAACAGTCGCAACCAATGTAGTGAATTCCAATTAAATAATGCTTTGTTGATTGAATTCTCGGCACTGCTCTCAATCGAATCATCCCGGGAACGGCAGTGAATGCCAACTCAGCCAAACCTACATTTCACTTAGCTCCTGCCCCGTTCGACGATCCAATCCATCTAGTTTCTAAATACCCCCAATATCCTTTTTTTTTTTCATCCTTTTTCTCTCTATCTCTCTTCTTTTTTTTTTTTCTTTCTTTTTTGACTTGTTTACTTACATTCGCATACCTCCAGGATTCAACATAAAATCATCAATCCTTTGTCCTTCCTCGTCCGTGAAGTAATTTTCATTCACCGAGTCCGTGATAAATGCCGTGTATGGCTCAATGATATCACGACTCAACTGGAAAAAGTCTTGGTTATGTCGATACCAGCCATCATCTCCCCATGTGCTAAACTCCCTGACCCCTTGTTCAACGTCAAAAAGCTCACCTGGGTCAAAATCGCATCGGACTAGCGATGTCCCTTCCAGGAGCTGTTGATATGCTGGTGGAAAATCATAGTTGCAAGATTTGCGCTTCATCATGCCATCAGGCAACAATTTCCGCTCCATGCATACTCTCTCTACTAGCAACTCACTCACATGTTTATTTATATAATTTTGAAATATGAGTGAACAAGCTTGGGGGTTTGGACTGCCATCCAAAACCACAGTCATGGAGTTGGCAGGCATTCCTGCTGGAACCAAAGCTTGAGCCTCAAAAAGCCAATCTTGCAAGGCAGCGGGAAACCACGCTGCGTGGCAGATGAACCCTCTAACGTAGAGCACGTCACATCTACTTACCGAAGAGATACCCTTCTCGTCCTCGGTGAGGCCTTTCTGTAGGAAAAGCGTGTTCCAGACATTGACTCTGCGCTCAATGCGCAGATCTGGATTCTCTTGGCAGAAAGGAATAAGGCCTCGGCCATGAGATGATTGAAACGCCACTGCTCCGTGATCCTCATTTAAAATGATACGCCGGAGGCTCTTGCGCTGGCTAGCCGGAATCGAACTGAGCCAAGATATGGCTACAGCAGCTGCTGAAAATCGAAACTTCCTATATTTGTGTAGTGCTAGCGCTCTTTGATGCGGAGTTCGCTCACTGTGTTCTTCGATGATATTTGCGAGGGCATCGCGCATCTCACTGACCTGATCCTGAGAAGGGATTATCCAGGGATCATGAGACAGCTCCAGGATTCGGAGAGGGTTATAAGATTGTTCGGTGTGTTGGAGCTCCCAAAGCCCGGCGGCATCCTTGTCGCCATAGAGACGCGCAAGAAGGTGAGTGGTATATGCCATTGCGTTGCGATGGTCCGAAGGAATCCTGTTCCTGGTGTCTTCTACCCAAATACCAAGTAGGCGTGGATCTGCGAAAATATAATCACTGTACTTTTCGCGCTCTTGGAGCATGCTCAAGGTCCAGGCAAAGGCAGGAAACTTTTGCAAGATGTCCTGGTGCAGACTGTGGGTTAGAAAGTGACGACCCTTGGCCACAATATAACCTTCAGCTACAAAGAGCTGTCTCATGAGGTAGGCAAATTCGCCTGCGAGGGTGCATTGATCCTTAGAAAATGCCGTGTTGAATATAAGGGTGTTGTATGTAAGCGGTAGATGGACTGTCTCGCGAGCAATGAGCCGACAGGTGGACCGAAGAGCTATGTCGGGGGGATCGCCGTTTTTGGTTTGGAATTTTTTGGTATCAAAGTCGAAGACGTAGCCCCCATCGGTGCGAAAGTACTCTTTGTAGATCATAGACCGAATCTCTGCGGGAATTGTGATAAATGATGGAGGAGAAGACATGGTGCCGACGAGAGGTTAAGGCAGCGCGGATGGTTGCAGGCCTAGTGTAAGATTGAGGAATGATGAAGGAGGAAGAATGGAGACGTGGGAGGGCGGGCGGGTGCACATCCATAAATACCTGGCTCGATTTAGCTTTTCACTCGCCACCCACCAGCCACATTTCCTCCAGGCAGCAAACAATCACAATGGCGCACAACCAGGAGAGCCTCTTTTTTTTTTTTTTTTTTTTTTTTTTTTTTTTTTTTGCTGGCTTTTGTTCCCTGAACCCCGTGCTTTTCCCCCCCCCTCTCCGCCTCGGTGAATGCCAACTAGGTTCCCCCCTCCCCTTCTCCCCGCGACCGGGATACTGGTAATACTCCCTTTCGCAAAGACTCGCGGAGTCTCGGGGTCATCGTTTTGATTTGCCTTTGAGCGCACTTCACCGCCTTCCAATCAAGATCTTTCCCGGCCTGGCCGGATTGCCTCGCAGCACTACCGCATTGAGACGAGGGGGTGGGGAGGGGAGCGGCTTTGGGCTGCTCTCCCACCTCTGCGATGCACTTGAGTCCTCGAAATAGGAACGCTATAGTCCAGGGTTCTCCACCCCGGGAAAGTCATGAAGAGAACACCACGCCGTCAAGGCGCGCCCAGTGTCCAGGTCCGAAAGAAAGCTTGGCAAATCTTCGCAAACATCCCTAGACTTGGACCACTCCCCACCACCGCGGAGGCCGCTTGGTGTAGCATCACGGGCAGGGCCGGCGACCCAGGCACGTGGACGTTCCAACATCGCCTTGAAACCTAGAATTCTCGTAGAAGGTTTCTACAATTTCGGCACTCATCCTGAGAGATTTGCAGGCCCAGAGTTTTAATTACTGCATTCAGCAAAGAGTGGTGTCGCGACCTAGCCTTGTGGGCTCGTCAACCTTCCAGGGTGGATCGGTACAATACAACCCTGAAATGATTGTCAGTTCGACGCTTTGCTGCATAGGGCCTTGCTAAAACGACCATAAGTCTTAGTATTTTGAGCTAAGGAATAAACAAAATAATACCTAAACTAATCTATTATAAAGATAATCTCTTAGAATTATTTTGAATTTAGAAATTATGGTTAGTTATTGTGACAGGATCAAGTTGTGCAATGGCCGCAGAGGGTAAGTACCGGTACCTCTGTTACAATCATTCAAAGGTTGGATTGTATGCATGCATGTGGCCAAGACGTCCCCTATCTTTGGACCTAGGGCGGCGAATCAAACTTCACCGCGAGGGGGGTAAGTAAAAATAGACTTGAATCCAACAGGCCCGGCCTCCAATCACTTGCGCTAAACCGCCATGTTACCTTTGGGAGACGTGGGTTTGTTGGAATCAAACCCCGTTCCGCGGCACTCCGCTCAGAGGACCCTGGCATGAGGGGCCGCGTGGTCCCCGAAACCGTTCAATGAGATCGCCGGGAGCAAATGTTGTACGCAGATGCAAACCCCAGGAATGCGACGACCGGGAAATGGGAACCCGTTGGCAATTCGTAGGCCCGAGGCGCGCAAACCGCCGGATGATGCTTCTTAGGGAAACGGAACCTAGATGGAGGGGCTAGTAAAGCAAAATCCAGTCAGGGAGGTCCTTGACTTAGTTGAGAAGTGCCGGCGCACGACTGGCTTCCCGCAACGTCCTAAAAGTCATGACAGCATCAAGATGGACGGTGACATCTTGCCATCCCTTTTTCAGTACACCGGCGGGGGAGCCCATGACCTCGCCCGCCAACTCTGTAACCCCTACCCTCAGCCTCCCCCTTATCCAACTCTAGCTGGCAGGCCCACGGCTGTGCCCACAGGGCTTCCCAAAACGGTAGCTATCTGACCAGAAGGCTAGGGTGAGCGGATCCTTTGTTCTCCAGTTGACACCTGGTAAGGCTCCCGGGTAGCCGGGGAGGGGAGCCAGGGTTTGAGAGGGAAAAATTGAGAGATGTTCCTGAACTAAAAGCCTCGGCCCCGTGGAATCTTCAAATGCCAAAAAAGGCAACCAGGGAGTCAGTGCAGGGCGATACCCAGCTGTTGGTTGCCAGAGCCCAGTGACATGACACTGGACCATCCCACCCTTCTAGTCAAGCATTGAAACTGCGGTTTTAGCATTGGTATTAGTGGTCAAATGTGGGATGAACGATTGAAGCCGATGGTATCATCTGGATGCCTCTTGTTTCGGCCTCTCACTGCCAAAGCCTAATGCCCGTGCCTGAATCGCGCAACGGGGCGCCGCGGAGTCCGCGCAACATCAGACACCGGACGATGAGGGGATCGAGATTGAGCACTGCGCTAAAGACGAACGGTCTGAGCCCAACAACGTCAGGTGATTGGTTCAAAAAGTCTTTGTGTGAATGTAGCTTTGACAGCGGCTAGGTCCGTAGGTATTTGATCACGTTATCCACTTTATTTTGCGTTGCCACGGCCTTGTGAGCGTACAAGGAGAAAATAGAAGGGTGCTCTGCTTGTTGAGACGACGGACGACTTGTGCTTTGACCGCCATGTATTCTGTAGACGGCCCCCAAACCCACCTCTTCTTCTTCTGGCAATTCAATCCATCGCGAATGCGTCTGCTAGTTGCATGGCGTGTCGGCCCACTTGGAAGTCTAACAACGTGAGCAGCCCAAGCAGAGGAGCCTCATGTGCCGAAATGACAAGTGATTCTGGGCCCGGTCCGCCCAGATGTCCTGGGGCTAATCTGGATCGTCCCCATCTTGACTCCCGACATAACCCCGGCGACAACATGATGGCGAGCGCGCGCTCGTGTGTCAGATTCCTAGGACGGACCATATCCAGGCCAGCGATTAAACTTTGGCACTAGTCATGGTCGTTGTGTTGGCAGGGGAAAGGGGGGCGTGCCATTGGTCTGAGCGTGCCATGGCATGGTTTCTCTCTCTTCATGGCCTTCGTCGAACCATGATACACGGACGGACAATGCAATCAACGTGGGCAAATCTAACGCCAACCCTATCTTGAGCTGGTGGTGATGGCTTCTTTCCCTCTCCTCCCTTCTCACCCCTGCGCAACTAGATGGGGTCTAGAATGGCGGAAAGCTTCCATGCGGGGTGCTGTTGGTAGTGGCATCAACTTGGGAGCCCGTCCCATCCCTAGCACCCTGTCAGGCCCCTCAGGTTTCTTGTCTCCTGTCGCCCGTGGGCCGGGCCACTACTTGCCCTTGCAGTTCCATGACATCTTGCCTCTGCAACCTGGGGTCATTCGGTAGGTCCGTTGATGCCAGGCCCATCGACATCAACCCCATCATCTCGCCTTCAGCCCAGCGCCAGAGTATCCGCGCACTCAGGTCCCATGCAACAAAATTGGGCCTGCCCGGGATCGCCGCCCGCCCTGGTTTGCCCGCCTCTTGCCTTGGACACTCCCCATTTTTCTCGTTGCCCTACAGTGTATCCTTGTATGGGTGTTGGGTTGGGGTTTTCCAAAGGGCAAGGGGGCTCCCCAAATGAACATTCGCATGGGCGACCGTTGGAATAACAACCCTGCTGGGCTGGGCTGTCAAGGGCTCTCCCCGGGTACCAAAACACAAAAGGTCCCTCCGAATCCGCTCGTTGGTTGACGGGCGACCAGGGGATCAACAAGGCGCTCAACCGTCCCCAAACCGTCCCGTCCCGCCAAAGCCGTTGATGGTCGGTTTCTTTGCGCGACCGGAAAAAAAACCGGGAGTCCCTTCAATTTCACCAGTATCAAGCAGGTGGACCTTGGCAGAAGCGCGCGCACCGCACACTTCATCTGCGACATGGGAGAACACCGGGCGCACAATGCTCAATCCAAAGGTATTTGATCGGACCCGCCGTCCCGTCTCTGGAATCTAGGAGTCAAAACCACACGCCTGGGGAGATCACAGACTCCCTTGCTGGATAGCTTCTGACGCGATCCTGGCGTTTTGGCGCCGCCATTGCCGTTTCGTCCTGTCCCATCTGCCGGGTAGTACCGTTCCAATGACGCTGGATGCCAATCGTGGATCCGCCCTATTTGCTGGTCAAAGCAAGCCCTGTCATGTTAGATGTAATGACTATCACTCAGGCCGCAGAACTCAGGCTGAGCCGCCATGGATGATACGTTACTTGACCATGGCAACCCGCCCAAATGGACCCCTGGAGCCCTACACTGAGATGAATTAGATCTTGTGGGTCCGCGGGAACGCCCTATCGCGTAGAACACACATACACTTCCCCTAAAGAGATTTGCAAGGCTGCCTCTGCACTTTGGACAATCACTCTCTTGGAGCAATGTCCTCGGTTGCTAGCCTTGTGCGACATGGCTCCCTAGGCTAAGCGCCACCAGTGCCCTTGTACACATGGCAGCACTCCGTCAGTGCGCAGTAGCTCCCATCCATGTCGCAGAAAGAAAACCCTACATCAAGAAAGATGGGACGGCATCCCACTTCCGCGGGCCAAATGCTTTAGAGTTTTCCTGTGAGATATCGGCAGCTATCGGGAAATTATCCGGCAATGGCTCTTAGGGAAAGAATTACCGATGTGGACATAGTGCTTGCCCGCACATACTCTCTGCCATCTGCTGTTGGCTGGCCTTTGGTGCATGGATCCTCCAAGGCCATTGATGAGATTAGGCAGCATCATGAATAGGCCCGCTGACTTGCAAGGCATAGTTCCGTAATGCGTCCTTCCCTCGTGCACGTTGGGCTGCCAAGTTTAGCCATTATTTTCATCGATTGTCAGCCCTTGCTCATTAATTTGTCTTTTTGGAAGTCAGCAGCGATTAACCGGAGGATGGGGTGGCTATAAGCCTAAGGGACCCAACTCCCTGGTTGTGTCCCAAGAGCTTGCTATCGGGATGGTTACAAGCGAATTCGCCGAGTATCTGACATTGTAGCTGCCATTAGCGGTTTTTGCTTATATTTTTTATTCCGAGAGTTGAAAAAAAAAACGTATAGGTGGCTTGTCGCATTCATGGTGACGCTATTGTTATAAGTGAAGAGCTGTCCAGTGCGTCCCGTTAAGAATATGGTT
Source organism: Calonectria pteridis (assembly GCA_022837005.1). Lineage (NCBI taxonomy): Eukaryota > Fungi > Ascomycota > Sordariomycetes > Hypocreales > Nectriaceae > Calonectria > Calonectria pteridis. Next base: position 267,900 of record JAKZGU010000043.1, read on the forward strand.
CTGACAGTGTGGGAGGTTACACAGTTAACAAATGCCATTAGCATGTAACCACGCTGTCGAAGCTGCGAATCTCGCTCACTGTCAACAGTTGCCACGCAAGCAACAAGGCGCTTGTTGATTGCGAGTTGTTGCCTCGCAAATTATGGTATCGACTTCAGTTTCTATCACGACGGCGTTTCCTACACAGGTTTAGGAGCCTATATCGATAGGATCAGACAAATTCTCCAAGTAATAGTATCCATGTGATCCTGTGCTTGGCACTTTGTCTGTACTTGATCTGTGCCCGAAGTTCGTCAATGCGTTTTGCCATTGGCATAGACATCATGAAGCGTAGGTTTTCTCTGTTGGCCTCGAGACGATGCATTGCTTTCATTGATGCGATTGACGGGAGTCGACACGCTCTTCATTGGACTAGTGGCAAGTTCGCAAAGCAGTGGGCACTTCGGCCTTGAATGTTAGTGCTGAACTAGTCGACAAGCGACAAGCTGGTCTCGTGGTTGACAGGCCTCGCGAACTATCTCAGTCGCGTCCAGGTTCGGGCAAGGTGGGGCATAGATGCTCCCCGATAACCAGCCATCGTGACCAAATGTGGCCGGCTCTCGCTCCGCTAAGTTCCGGCGGGCGCCACTCTGGTGGTCCGACACAGGCGACAAGGATAAGCAGTTGATTCATATAGTTGGTCATTCGAAATGTGGTCTGCCATGAATGTTGCTGCGACTCAGACAAGCGGGTCGAATGGTGGATCGGCTTTTGCAAGTCCATTGTACATTCGGCATTCCAGCGGAGCTGCTCAATTGAAGATCGGTTTTCCAGTCCAACCGATAGTGCCGGCTACAGGCGCAATTTACCAGAAAACCTTGACGTGATGAGCAGGACACTCATCCACGGCCAACACTCCCTGGTGGCAATTCTAAATATATCTCGCCGATGCAGAGTTCCCCTCATGGCTGCCCCTCCAGCGAATCACTGGTAGCCAGACGAGAACCGGAAGCTTAGCTTACTTGGGACTGCATTTCGTCATGGTGGGTTCATGGTATGGGAGGCTGTCACTAATTCAAACAGTCGACTTCTGATCGATGTCCATTATCCCTCTGGCATGAGGTCTTTTCTCCTCAAAGTGGACGAGGGTGGCCCCCTCAAGGAATTTTTGTCGTGCGCAATTTTGGGTCAACTGTTGATCCAAGGCTGGAAATCCGGTTGAGGGCGGATCCTTGCGGGGCAGCCCATGGCATCTTTGCAGCTTGCCCGACTTCGTCAGGCTGTATTCGGCTAGTCGTAAAACTCATTTGGCGAATCGTAAAGATCCCATGGCACCAGCGTGGTGGTAATGTCGAGCATATTGGAGTCATCCCCACAGGGTGGTCGGTCACCTCGCCAAGGGTATGCTTGCTCTGTTGCATCTGTGGTGCTGGCGGGCCCCTGCTCAGTTCTGGAGGCAATGATGCTAGCATTCTTAAAACGGACTCTTCATAGGGCTAACCACTGGAGTAGACAGGCGTTGGTATCACAATTAATCCCCGCCTATTGCCTCTAAATCCTTTGTTAGAAGGAACGTGGGACTTTGAGCGTGGCTCCATAGCGCTTCAGAGTCTACTCCCACCTACACGGCACGTGCCTTGCTAGTGTTATACTATGACAGTGGTGCGATGCAGAGTTCAGCTCCATGGAATCACAATGAGCTCACCGCCGAAATCAAGCGACCAAACAGTTGAGAAACGGCTGCAGGTATGACAAAAGCACGCATGAGGGTCACTTTGAGAAGAGGCGATGTCAATGTCAATGGAACGTGTCGTGCATCATGTTAGCGTTATGGGCGGACTGGGCGCAACGAAGCCCGAGTCTGGATGGCGGTATCTCAGCCCCATACCGGTGCGGACTATTGAGGACATTCCGATCAACCATGTCCAAGGACACACCTTCGGACTCGGATTTCTCGATCCTGTGGACAGCTGATGCTGACTGTTGCAGGGTGCGAAAAGAAACTGTCCACTGAGCATGGGATGTTCACTGATCCCTGGCGAGACAAGATCAGCGGCGATGTCGAGAATAGAAACTCACTAGACCAAAACCAGACAAGCGACAGACTCTTTTTGGGCAACGTGGGATGGTCTTGCCCAAGACGGGAGAACCTCAACATGACTAGGGATCTGGCTTAAGGGCCTGGCTGCAGGGTCTTATCCGCTGGGGTGGTATCACGTAGCATCTTTACGCCCGAGTTCCTTTGGGTCGTGTCGGACAGTGATATGCGAGTTTGGAAGCCCGCTCCACGAAATCCGTGAGACTTTTCGAGGCTGCGGTTTTACATGCCTCGGTAGCACCCAGGATAGCATAGGCTATAGCATGTCCCCACACTAAGCAGGGAGCTTTTGCAAAGCCTAGGGGGAGGTCTGCTCCATCTGAACGAGGCTCGCCCGCGCCTCCGTAACCTCCACTGGGCCAAATCTGTCGAACGCCGTGTGCTGCCAAGCTTAGCTTGTCTGTTATTCTTCATGCCTGTGACTGACATGCTGCCGGTGGATATTTTGAGTAGGCATGCAGGGCGCGGCAGGCTAGTCAGGCGCAACAGCGGTGCCGAAAATGGAAGATTCGGTTCCGAGCGGAAGCGTGGACGCGACCACGGCTAGTCAAGTCGTGCATCATTAGGAGCATGGTCTCTGGAGGAAGGCCTCAACTGGTCGGGTTTATCCCGATCCTTCTATCTCCATCGCGCTGGGGGCGCCGCGGGCAAGGGTTGAGTGCCATTTTGGGACACGAGACTCAAGGTCTCAGCCATTCACATGTGGTAATGGGATGTCCGTCAGATCTGGTGTTGGGCTAGGGTTCCGGTCCGGTCCACAGCGCGGTGTGCACCAACTGTTTGAGAATGGAGAAAAGGACCACCCACAGCAAAGGGATGAAACCAGAGAAGTGCAGGGTCGCTACAGCCCAGAGCCAGCCTCGCGGCAAAAGCCTTAGCGTGCAAAACCCCGACTGGGTTTGATCCACCCAAAGTTGGCCTATCGGCATGGCCGGGCGAGTCTGTCGGCCGTTGGGATGAAGGCGCGTGGGTGGGTAATTTTTGGTCCCCTTGGCATGACCTCATGGCCTTGACTAGACCTAAAAATCTGGGGGCGACAAGAGGGCCAGTGGTGTATTTTTCGGTCTCGGTAGAGAAAGCGTCCGAGCTAGAGGTAGGCTTTTGCCCACCAATGATAATGGGGCCGCACTTCAATGTGGTCGACCAATATGGAGAAAGACCTGGTCTGCTTGCTTTTCACGACATGGAGTCTCTCGTTGGTTGTTGACGAGAACATATTGGCGGCCGGGCTCTCAGTCATCACAAGGTTTCGCTGAATGAATGACTGGCGGGTGATGCTAGTGTCGCGTGGTACTCTAAACGGAGCACGCGCTGGGGCCAGAGTTAGAGGGGACACAACGAGCAGCCCAGGGAAATGGAGGCCGAGGCATCAATGGAAGTGCCGGTAAAATTTGTCATGATGGGTTCTGAAGCGGGATGCTTGGGAACTCCTTGCTGGGTCTGCAAAAGGCCGACTGCTGAATTCGGCACCTGTCAGGGCGAGCTCCACCCACGGCCCGGAGGGTTGGTCTCGGGGGCTAAGGATGAATATGGGACCAAAGGAACTTCTAGGCCCTCTCACAAATCGGCACGAGGCTCGCGTCTAAGAGTTAACTTGCGGTCGCTTGGCGACGCCCGACTTGGTGGCTATCATAGCTTCTCTCGGCGATGGCTCAGGTGCACCTGAAGGCCATTACGTCGTTAGCAACCTGGCCAACCGACTTTTATGGTTGGTGACGCTAGTAACGGCATGCAAAGACGAGCCCGAAGAGGGCGTTGGTAGCTGTATCAACCTGACTCGCATCGTCGAGTCTGTCCGTTTAACAAACGCCCGAACAAGACAGAGGAGGGGAATTGGGTAACCAGCAAAGCTGGGCAAGGCCCAAGCACGAAGCGCGCGCGAAAAGTGCAAGGGTCAAGGGTATGGTTGGGGCCGCGGAAGCCGTGGAAGGCACGGGTGGTCCTCCTCGGGCATGACTGGATGATCTCGAGACCTTCGAATGGTGTTTGAGAACCGATCCTGGCCAAAGCTTTGCGACTCGATCAGACAATGAAGGCTGTAGCTAGACTGAGTGTCTTAGCATGAGGCACTGAGCCTGGGCTTGTTTCGAGAATACCTGGAGAATGTGAGAGAACAAGGCCAAAGAAGCCAGCACCGACCCTTGCAAGGATGCACGTACCTGGTCTGCCAAAAGACCCTGCGAGACAACAACCAATACGACCCAAGGTAGGGTACCCCGGTGACAGTATCATGCCGATTTGGTGTTATGCGGAATAGAGGGGTTGGGTGATCGTTGGGTAGGGAAGGAGGGATTGGAATTTGGTTCCAGAAGGTACCTGCCAAGATGCAATAACTGCTTGGGAAATGGGTACCACCATCTCGACAGGGTCGCCAAACCATGCGCAGGGCCAAAGCACATAGGGAGATGAGCGACTAGCCGTGGATGGGGGCAAAATGCGACCAAAGGCCAAACGGTTGCAGCATGCAACCCAACCAAACCGCACCGCATCATAGGCTCATCACACTGCGTGGTGCAGTCTTCCTGCGCGCAAACCCTGTTGGGCCCGCCGGCTACTTGCCGTCGCTCTCAGGCCACCGCGGCCAAGACGGTCAGTGAGAATGCAGCCAGCAGGTCGGACGGTAGGCCGGGACGTACATGCACATTAGACATAGCATGGTGAGGCCTGCCTGGTGATACTGGCAGAGGTGCAGGTGCAGCCCGAAGAGCGCAATTTGAGCAATGCATGGCATGGTCGGACGAGAGATGGCGGGCGCAGGATTTGGGCACTCACTCAATCATGCCCAGAACCATCAGACTCGCGGCATCCCTGGTAAGCATTAGCTGACCAGACCACTGATGCTTTGTGATAATTAGCTCTATAGTGTATTTCATTGGCGGCGCTGGCGAGACACATCATTCGTCAGGAGTCGTTGTGTGTGCAGCGTAGTCTACCTGCCAAGTCAGACTGTGGCCTGCACACGGCCGCCGTTACACCGGCCGAAGCCGCAACAAAACCCCCAACCGAGTATCCCACTCGCAACGCATGCAAACACACTATACTATACTTTGGTGCTAGCTCAGCAACGCCACACCATGGTCGTCAAACTCAGTCTGGATGGCATTGAAGCGCAATGCAACCATCCCCGACAGATGAATTGAGCAGGGAACAAGCAATGAGGAGGGTTGATTTGATCGGGTCTTAGGGTTCCCACCCAGCCAGTAACTCGTTGGGGAAGTAGTCGTCCCGAGTGAGGCACGCCTCCAATTGCGCACCTTCCTCGCACGACTTACACACGGACCAGGAAAAGGCTTTCACGATAGCTCAGGCTCCCAATTAGTCCGCCTGTTCCAACATGAGTCCTTGTGGATTCTTCACGGCTGTTACTTTCCGGCGATTAATCAAGGTCAACCATCGTGGATCTGCCGGGGTCTGACCACAAGGAATATCCACGCACCTTCTGACCTCTCATCTGAGTGCGCAAACCCGTTTGGTCCGACTGTGCGAAGGAGCATTGGTGAACATCCAAATCCCTCTACATATGTAGCACTACTTGCCGGCCCCCCTCCACTCTAACCCTCCACGAGGGCCAAAAAACGCTGCTTCAGTGCTCCGCCTCCGCCAACTTCACACTAAAGCCGAATGGCGCTTTGCCCTTGACCAAACGTGCAAGGGTTTTGTGCTTGGCGTTGGCATTCAGCCAGCCTTGAATCACATCCCAAGGTGGTAAACGCCGGTGCAGCAATGGATGGTAGTTCGTCCTTGAAAAAAGCTACATTTACACAGTTTCTCAGGACGCAGCATTGCGATGTCTCGAGTGTTCACGTGCACCGTTTGCTGCTACAGGGTCTAGAACGGCACCCATCACTAGCAGCCCTCCGACAGCCATGACGTTGGGTTGATCGGTCGCCGGAGCTAACAAGGGTGACCGATGGAGAAAGCACCAGACTTGGAAGCATGCGACCCCATTAGGGTAGCAAGGTGGTTTTTTTTTCTTCCGTGGAAAAAAAAAACAACTAGAGAGAACAAAAAAAAACCTGTCAAGGATAACACGTCAGTATGAATCTCAGCCATTGGTATGGGAAACCCCGAATTATGATAAAAATAACGATAGGGGGAGGGGGGAGTTCGCCTGCTTCCACATAAGCCGAGTTGCTAATTCTGTGTTGGGTGGCATAGGGAAGTGGCAACAGGGAGGCTACAAAAAAGGAGAGTCCAGCAGGCACAGCCTCCCTTGACGTTGAGTATTCACAACGACAACGTTTCTATCATCTGCGACATCATATGATCCATTCACACAGGTCACACCTGTGCCTGACGACCCCAAGACATCTTGGCCAGCGTCTAGAAACCTGCGCACATGTCTCTGTGCGCAGCGTATTCAGGGTAATGGGACTGCGCGGGAACTGCAATCAATCACAATCACATTCAAGGTGCAGGAATTGGGGCAAACCCCAGCGGCAACCGAGGCGCTCGTCACGGCCAAATTTGACGATGATGTAGGTCATCCCGCACCCATGTCGGTTACTTCGGAGTAATGGTTTAGCTGTTTCGAAGGTTGGGAATTCATCTGACGGCAGTCATTCACCTTACTCCGTCACACTTGTCAATCTCAAACACTTCCCCGAGTGATCTGTTTCCGCAGGGCGCTAGAGCCCTCAAAACACAGGACGGGGTCCTGGCGCAGTGATCTCGGCCAGGAACGACGTCCGAACTGGCCGCCGCCGCTGAAGACTGCCAAGGTCAAGGCTAGGATGCCTGCCTGCCAACCTACCACAGTGGCCCTCAGAGCAAGTCGGCGCCTGGTAGCGCAACCGAAGTGCGCCCGGAGGTCAGCCAGCGAGCGTGCCCGGTGGGGGTGGGGGTGGGTAGCTAGCAGCCCATGAGGGATGAGAAGAGGAGATGGTATTGAGAGAAGAGGGGAGGGCGGAGACGGGCAGAGAGAGGCACGCACACGCTTTGGCCAGACGGGAAAGGCGGAAAGGACTTGGAATGGGGAGTGTTTGTGGCATTGTACTGATGATGGTGGTGGTGTTGGTGGCACTTGCGGCGAATGCATGGGCGCAAAGTGCTTGCCGATGGATTGCTGATGCTAATGCTGGTCGATGATGCTGGTGCTATGTGTGAAAAAGGTGATGGCAATGTTCTGCGGTGCTGGTGGGCTGCGTGGCGGCCCTTGGGCGACTCTAGGGCCGTAGGCCAGGTTCGACAGGCTGCTCGACAAAACGGGGTTTCGGCCATCTTACTGGCTCCGTCTCACCTGCAGAGCAGTGAGGCTGGAGTGGGTTGGTGGACAGGTAACGTTCCCATTCCAAGATGCTTCCATAGATAGACAGAGACGGTGCACCGTCAGGGTAGCTAACGATGCACCACAGAGCCGTGGCGGACTGGCGGTGCAATCCAGGGAAGAAGCTCTGCACGAACTGGCATCCAATCGACGCCATGTCGTGCCTGTTGTGGCCCGGCAGCCCTGTCGGTCCCTGTGCCAGTATTAGACACGACGTGGGCTGTGAACAGTGGATAGCCAACTACCGGGTTCCAACAGATGATGATGATGGGGATGGGGATGGGGATGGGTATAGGGATAGGGAGAGGACACCACCATGATGCCATTCCATCCACCGGCCATTCCCATCTCGACCTAGGATGCGAACAGAGACGGTCGCCTGCCTGTCTGTGACTGTCTGTTTCCTCCGTCCCCAGTTTCCCATGGCCGTCTCCACCGGCGGCCCAGCTCACGCCCCGAAGATTCTATTTCCAACCCTCCCTCCAAATCCGCCCACTTGCGCCGGCAAAGTTACAAAACTCTCTCGCATTACAGCTCCCAGGGCACACCCACTCGCTAGCTCACGCCACCCCTCCCCGGTCCCCGCGGGACACGCGAACGAACGACGTCGGGCTTAGTTGGCAGCACGGATCACCTAAAGTTATTTTTACCTCGTCACGTATTGTTTTGTCCACTCAGAAGCATCCACGGGCTGCAGCCGGTCCCTTGCCTCTTTCTCTGTCTCCGGCCCTCGCGGCTCACGGGCGTCGGCTGGCCCACCACACCCACTCTTTGGGCCCTACAGTGGCCGTCTCGCTGTCTGCGAGCCATGTGCGTCATGCTTCCTTGGGTTCCTAGCGCCTTCACTGATCACCGTTATGTGACTTTCCCCCGTTGATCCATCGGCAACAGCGCTGCGTTTGGCTGCCCAGCGAACTCGGTTCCCGCTGGGGCCAACGCTTTTTACTGCTGTAACCTGCCATCGGCCGCCCGCTCGGCAGCGGATGGATCATGTATTCCCCCGCCACCTCACAGGACCGCCTGTACCGCCCGCCGCGGCTCGACGGCCGGCCAGCTCATGCTCGATTGTCACACGCTCCAACCCAAAGAAGACTGGCTGAGCAGTCGACTGACCTGGGAGAATGGTCAAATCAACTCAATGTGGTGCGGTGCGGTCTCTTAGAGGCCAACCGTTTTTTTTTTTTTTTTTTTTTTTTTTTTTTTTTTTTTGTTTGGGGGGGGGGGGGG